>JAOTAV010075078.1:0-13064 GCA_026546445.1 Cyclargus thomasi | reverse complement strand
CTGAGCACTTCATTTTTTACAGTTAACTACATCCCACCAAAAACAAAAATGTTCAAAAGGAAAGCCAAGTTCAATACGAAACCAGCTATCCTGGTTGTGGACTTCGCCGCAAAAAGTATAGAGATCTAAATGAATGCCAAGTTCTTTACTATATCCAAACATGTATTTGTAGGAACAAAATAACTTTATGAACAAGTATCAAAACTATTTTTTCTATATTTTATTGGATATCTACAACAATTTAAAATATGAGATCTTAAAATAGCTAAGATTTGATTTGGTCTGTTTTCATTACCTCATTCATTCCTTACGAAGAAGGTTATGCCTGAGCACTAGATTTTTTACAGTTAACTACATACAGGCAGACTGCTTACTTGTACACAACTTAAAGTATTATGACTTTGTTTTTATACACACATTGTACATTTCTACTGTCAGCGTACCCTACGTATAAACGTCAAATGTAGGAGTTTTAATTTTCAAGTATGCGATGCTAAATACTTCAGCACAGTTTACAGCATACCAGCATAATAGTAATATATCAAACAGTAGAGTAACTTAGCAATTTTAACATCGTGCTTGTATCTAGAAATTGTATTATTATGATACTGACTCTAGAAAACTAAGTTCATTCATATGGGCTAAATCAAAATCAATTTTTTGAATATTATTATTTTTAAAATCAAAAAAGGTACATTTTAAAGTGGTTGTGAAAAATAATAATAAATACCCTATTAAAATATCAAGTAACATATACTTACAGTTGGATGGACAAATATAATGCATCAGAAATAGACTACTAGCCCCAAATCATTCACAAGTCGCAACATTAAAGTCTTAAGTGCGTCGCTGACCTTTAATGGCGATATTATCTTTTAGGTTTTTTGATGGACCGGTGCGGGTTTCTTACTCCGGTTTTTCTCGCCAGGTTAGTTTCCGAACCGGATATTTTAGACACCGCAGTTACGACGTTTGTATTTTTTAAATACTCCGAATAAAATATTTTTGGATTTGAATTTGAACTTACCGTGCTCTACTTATCAAGGTAATAAGCATGGTATACTGTATGTATTTAAACTGTGGTACCACGTTATTAGCGACGACGTCACTGTCCACCAGGTCGCAGCCGGTGCTTTTAATTACCTTTTTATAATTAACGACTCCTACAGCTTTTAAAATTTTGTCGCTCAAAATGCAGAAAATTGAAAACAATTTCAACTCATAAGAATTTCTGCAAGAGTAGTTTAAATTATTAACAATAGATTCCTCCCAAGAAATATTACTGGAAAAGTATAGTTTAGTTTTAGTGCGGCAAAACTGTCGGAAAGAAGTTTAGTGCTCGGTAAAGGTCATTTTCATACATACCTTACCTTAAACCTAACAATGGAAAAATTTAAAACTCTACAAGCTTTTAGTTCTTTTCTTCAATCTTAGAAGTAAAAATATTAAATTTAAACCAAAGCCAGTCGTAGCGAATTCATCAGTCAATTAGGTCTGGGGCGAAATGCAGCATCTTTTCATACAACTAATATCTTACAGAACACTCGTAGGAGTGTCGTCGTTGAGACAAAAGAACTCATTTGGTTGTTCTTTCATTGTTTATTTAAGCTTCTTCAAGCGTCTGAGCAGTGCATTATACTACCTAATGGACGCCGGTCAAGCGGTTTTTATTTTTATCCGTAAGTAATAAAGTGTAATATCCCGTGGATGTTTTTGTTTTATATTCGGTATCGGTGCAGTCTCGGGCCTTTTTCCTGGCCTTATAGCTATTATGATAATGTTCTTTGTCTGTCGTAGGGCAGCATTTACATAATTGTCACAGCTCAAAGGCACGAAATGAACAGTTTAAAAATTTTAACGAGTTTTTGCTGCAGCTCGAATTTTAAAAAGTAGACCTCGTCTACATTAGGTTGAAATTTAAAATTTTTACAGAGTGTCACTCAGTAGCTGTATTTGGTGAGTGCTAAAATATATACTAATAAATAATAATACTATAATCGTATTGTAAATGAATATGCTTTAAAGTGCTAAAAAACATGATAATATTTAAAAGTATTACCGACGAGCACAAGGTTTTTTTTTGCTATGAAGCGATTTCTTGCACTCAATATTTTGGCGCACGGACAACAATTACAAAACAGTGCAAAATATTTTTATAATTGGAAAAAGACTATACCTAAAAAAATCAAGAAAAAATGTAAACAAATAAATACTAATATATAATCAACAAAATTTTCATACATCCATTTTAAGCGTTACCGCGCCTCTTCTTTCAGACATAAGATTATCTCTCTATGTATTTCTGAAACTAATCATAATATCCTTGTAAAGTACATAAATCCTGACATGGCCATGTTTAAATTATGTGTCAGTTAATCCCGTGAACAATACCTTGAATCTCCAAACATAACAACCTCGTCAGCGAATCGATTCAGTTCCATACAATGAGCTTCAGTCAAACTCGTATCACCTTATCTTAAACTAGCTGTTAACTACGTCCGTATGGAATTATATAAATTATCTCGTTTCTACAATATTGAAATAAACTCTTCAGCTTTATATTATTAGAATAGATCGAGAAGTCGTGCGAAATTCACTGACTCATCGCGAAATCTCAGAAAAAATATTTTTTTTGTGAATGGTCAAATCCCACTTATTAGTTGGAATTCCGTTACAAAAAAATTCAATCTCTAAGGACTGTTTTTCGCGGAATTAAAGTTTGTATGGAACTTCGCTACTACACGTGTAAAGAGTTCAAAATTGGTAACTAACATTGTGACATGAAAATCGTACACTCTTGAGCTCGGATCTTAAAGATTTTTTTGTGTGTGTTATACGGATTTTAGAGTGGTTCAGATTCATAAACCAAGATCAACCGACCGTCTGCCTAGTTTCATAAATAAAACTAATCCGCAAGTTATAAATATAAAATATTAGCGTCGTCTAAGTGAAGTAGCTCTCGTAACGTGCAATTAGTCCCGCGCGAGCCGCGCCGACAACACAGCGTTTGTTAACGTCCCCGCTACTGTTGAGAGACATTTACACTCACGATGTTTGATAACGTACAGAGTTCGTCTTGTTGTAAAACATGTTTGTTTTTATTAAATTAGGGAGCAAGCAAGCAGCAGATGGAAAGCAAGTACCGTCTCTCATGAAAAAGTGTTTTTACGATGTCTAGGTTTCATCTAGAGTAAAGCTTTTTTAGTATGTTGTGGAAATGCCTCAGATCTAGGCTTCTATGTTTTTGTTTTTTGGGGCAAACAAGTAGACGGGTCACCTGATAGAAAGCAACTGCCTTCGCCCATGGACACTCGTGATATCCGAAGAGCCGCAAGTGCATTGCCGGCTTTTGTGAGGGAATAGGGAATGGGAATAGGGATGGTGGATTAGGCAAGTTAGGCCACCGATAAACTCACTCACTCAACGAAACAGAGCACTACGCCGTTTCACGCCAGTTTTCTGTGAGGCCGTGGTATCACTCCGGTCGAGCCGTCCAATTCGTGCTGAAGCATGGCTCTCCCACGGCAATGAGCATCTGTATTATTTACTTGAAATCGGAAAATGCCTAGTACACGCCTTCACCCGGGCTTGAACCTGCACCCTCTCATGTGCGAACCAAAGGTCTTACCCACTAGGCAGACTACTATTACTGCTACACTACTAAGGGAATGGAAAAAGATAATATTATAGATAGCAAATAGGCAGTAGGTAGTTTTGCTTTCGGTACTCACCCACTCCAAGAAACACAGCGCAAACGCTGTGTCAGTTTAGTTTGCGTTTTTCTGTAACTATCCGAAATTTCTAAAGATCATTATATTAATGTATTCTTCGTGCTGGATTGACGGACAAACATGTAGTCCTTTATGATGATAAATTATTATTATTATTATTGATTCAATAAAATATTATCCAATTAGCATACCGTAGAATAAATCACCTCGTAAACGCTGCACGGTACTCACAAATAAGCGCTTGTGCCAGTCATTTGTATTGCGTATGTTAAATAATTATTACGTCACGCGCTTCGTATAGATTCATAGCGCTCCGTAGAGGGGTGTGGTGCTACGTAGAGATTTGTAGCACTTCGTAAAAGCGCGTAGATTCGCGTAGATTGTTGCCGTGCTTAGCATATTGTTGCAATGTTTAGTAAATTGTTGCCGTGTTTAGTATAATGTTGCTATGGTTAATAAAAAGTAAGAAACTTGTCATGCAAAGAAAATATTTTTAAACATTTATTTTAGATTAAAGTTTTAAGCAACATAAACAAAAAAATCTGTTTATATTAAATAAGCCCCCGCTATTGTATATGTTGCAGCTGAATAACATAAAGGTTTTCGTATTGAGCAAAGATGCGGCCCAAAATATTTTCATAGTAGAAATGTATACGTTAAAAATAAAATAGTAGAGATGAATATACTAAAATTGAAAAACAAAAGTTAGGCTTTATTATAATTTTATATAATTTTTTTACTTCAAATAAGCCGCGAAATTTTTGAAACGAAAAACCATACTTTCTATGACTATAGCATCAGTAGCTTTTTCTCTAAAATCACATAAGATAGTAAGGTTATATTTATTCTAGAATATATGTATTTATACGAATAAACATCAACTGTAATGGAGTCGAAAATAAAATGAGCGGAGTCCGGATACACGTCTCGCGCGATAAAGTAGATACTAACAAAAAATATGTGCTGGCAAAATAAGGATTCGTAACACGCAAGGCTTATTAAAATTCATGATGGCGGCTATATATCTTGACGAAAGCAATAACTATATGTGGCGATAGATTATAGTAATCTTACAATTTATAAAATATCGAAAACGTTATTATTATTATCTTAAAGCACAATTTCTAATGTAAGATATCATCTTCTACCTATTTCTACTATATATATAGCATCCGTAGCCTAGTGGGTAAGACCTTTGGTTCGCACTCGATAGGGTGCAGGTTCAAACCCCGGAGGCGTGTAGCAATGAGACATTTTCCGATCTCTACATAATACGTATGCTCATTGCCTTGGGAGTGCCATGCCTCGGCATGAATGCGTCAACTCGACCGGAGGATACCACGGCCTCACAGAAAACTGGCCTGAAGACTGAAGCGGCGTTGTACTGTGTTTCGTTTAGTGAGTGAGTTTACCGGTGGCCCAACTTGCCTAGCCCCTTATCCATATTCCCATTTCCTATTCCTAGTGACATTTTCTAATCTTGCACGCCTGATGTCTGTTTTACACGTGTTAAGTAGATAAGAAGTTAAATTATACATAATATACACATTTTAAGTGAGTTTACTTGCCACTTGCTACAAACTTTTGTGTTTACATGCAGTTACTAACTTACCAGACATTAATGGCTGATATTAATGTAAGATCTTTTTAATAATCCATGACAAAACCTAAGCATGGGTCTCGCACGGCAAAATATTCAGTCTCAAGTAGTATTTTGTATTTCAACTTATTTTGAAGGACTTTGAAGTTTGCTAGCATACCTTAGCTTAGCGATAATATGTATTAACTTCGTTTACCTGCCTTATAGTTTAACAAAACAAAAGTTCTCAATAAATGTCAACTTTCTATATTGTAAAAGTTCCAAACAAAGAATGATTTTTGGAAATACACTATTGATATGATAAAAATGGACATTAAATATCAAAACGTTTTAAATTAAAACATAATTAAAAAGCAGTAATCCTAAAATTATAAAGCAAATTGAAAATAACAAACAAGAATTTAATGCGTTTCGTTAGAACATTCACCTCCGAATGGATTTACATAAAAAGCTTAGGGAAAACAAAAGCTCATATTATCGCGAGCTTTATCTGAATGGCGCAGGCATGACGCGTAGTAAGTATGAGTTGAACTGTGCTTAATGTTTAATTCAGAGCTTTAACGAGCGGTGTGAAGGTTTTACGGCTCAAGTGATCATGTTCAGAGTTTATTGTGCCTAATGTTATAAATTTTACCCTTGTTTTGTAGTTGGAATCAATGTCTGCATGTATTATAAAATTCAAAAATAATATATTAATAAAAATATAACGGCAAACCTTCAAGAAGACAGTGTCAGAATATAAAAAACCAGGTAGGTCATTTTTAAAGAAACGAACTCATTCGTGGCTTGCACACTAGAACAAATCATAAGAGTTTTATCAATGTACTAGTCGATTCTCACAATTTTGAGTACGTACCGCGCGTAGACCGTTTCTATGAAGATGACTTACTGAGTTCTCTATATACAGTTTAAGACAGAGAGATTAATATATCAACATCAGCCAGCATCGCAAATGCAACTCTTTTGATGTTCTGAGTTTTTAGCTGAAATTTATATTAATGAGCTCAAACAATAATAATTTCAGTAGCCCAGTATTCAATAGCCACATAAAAATACAATTTAGGTTACGTAACAGAATGTATACAACGTTTTATATAAAAAGTAGCTTTTTCATGCGACTTCATACGCGTAGAATTTATAAAACTCTTAAAACTTAAAATATTCTTCTTAGCTTCATTTGGAAACATATATCACTACCCATATTTTCTACTAAGTCTGTATCAAAAATCAAGTGTGGTTACTTCGTTAGAGGAGATGAAACGAGGGTAAACAAATAAAATATTAATACACTTTCACGTTTACAATATAAGTATGGATTTGCGTCGTCGTATATGAAATATTTATCTAAATCCGTTTAGCACCTTAGGCGTGATGACACACAAATATATAAACAAACAAACGTTCATAATTTATAATACGGAAGAACCTCTACAAGTTTAAGTCCAAAGGAAACACAACACATTTTAAGTTATAAGATGTAGCCTTGGAAACTGTGGGTAGTAAAAATATCATTTTATGGTTGTAGAGCTTTTAAATTATCAAGGTTTGAATTCTTGAGTTTTTACTGATATTATATTAAGCAGTTTATTCGGAAACATAGTATCTATCTGCATTCGCCCTTATAATAAATGCTTTTGTGAAGGGGTATTAAATGTCGACTTTGACGTCACCTTTGTGAGTCTCATTCAGTATTGAAAGCGAATAATTGCTTTTATGCTATTTTCATGCAACCATTTTAACAATTTTGCGCATCTTGTGTTAAAAATTTAAAGCACAAAATTTTGGTTTTTAGCCATATTTATACATAAAAAACCACCATTTCTAAATCAAATAAGAACTTCCCATATGCGAGTTGGACTTACACACAAAGGGTTCCGTGCTATCAGAAAGCTGAAAGTGCAAAAAATGTATGACTGAAATTTAAACAGTGATTCGAATCTAGTGTAAGCGACTGCGTGTAGACGATCCGTAATAAGCTTAATATTAAAAAAAAACAAATTTACGGACAGCGGAATTTAGAACCTACTCGTTTTATGGAAGGCGGTTTTAAAAAATACTTTTCAAGATAAAACAAATGAGACGAAATTCGATGGGATCCCGTCGTTTAATCTAGGCACGAGGCAGCGTGTCAAAGTCGAGTTCAAGCAGAAAGGACCTGACTGCAAACGCCGAAGGTATTATTACGGAGTTTCTATGTCCATCGTCCAGTTCCATCATCGAATCAGCTTTATTGCCAGAATATTATAGCGCCTATTGTCATCTGATTCATACAAATTTTATTTCAATCATTTCATTACAAACAAATTACAAGTTAGGTGAAAGTAAAAAATAAATAAAACAAATTGCTAAAAACTAGAGTATCATTACCATCATAAATTTGTTACTTATGATGTATTAATTAGAAATCCTGGTTTTAAAAAGACAGACAGAAACACTTTTAATTAATATGAGTGTAGATTAAGGACAGTATTATTTTTCACTAAATAATTATAATAAGAACAAATATTTAAATCTTAAGCAAATTATTATAATCATATGCAATATAGTATTATCATTACATTATACAGTATTTCGATGTTCAAAACTCAATTTTCAACAACAATACACATAAATCGATAATGATGTTTTGTACAAGCCCATTTCGCGACTGCAGCGAACAAAGGCGATTGTTTGCGGATTTTATCGTTTTAATAAAAAGCCAGAGAGGTGTAAAACAAAGTCCCGACACGGTTTAAGCTGTGCGTGTTCTGCGCGATGTTGGAAAACGCAACTCAAATAAACCCGTTATTTCACCCGACTGAATTTAGACAATATCAAAAAAGTGTAACAATTATATATTTTAAATATATTATGTCTTAAAGCTAGAAACGTTTTCGTTGCATTGGTCCCATGCAATAATTGATTTTATGATAAGCCTTAGCACATAATATTTTTTTTTATGATATTAAGGGGCATGTGAGCAGACGGGCTACCTAATGGAAAGCAACTGCCGTCGCCCATGACTCTCGTGACATCCGAAGAGTCGCAGGTGTGTTGCCGGCCTTTATGAGGGAATAGGGAAGTTGGGCCACCCGTAAACTCACTCACTGAACGAAACACAGTACAACACCGTTTCACGCCAGTTCCCTGTAAGACCGTGGTATCACTCCGGTCAAGCCAGCTCATTCGTGCCGAAGCGTGGCTCTATATATCGTTAGTCGTAACAACAAATATAAAAACAAAATAATTAAGATATTTAGGATGGCTCTGTATTTAACACAAGAAACGTGATATTTGGCTATATATTTTTTATTTATTCAATAAAAAATACATGAGATGCTAACATTTAAAATCTCGCCGAGCTATTGTTTGACGGCAAGCTCCTTCAGCTAATAGATATCGCTAACATGACATCTACATGGCGCTATTGCTTGATAGTACGTGAGCGGCTATAGCTGTTTAACTTTAAGAAATACGTTTTTTTTTTCAAATTTCACTCTACCAATACGTACCTAACCTTTCGTGCGCGAGCCCAACTCGCATTTGGTCGGTTTTGCTAACTTTTTTTTTAAATAGGCCACTATTCTTCTTAATGTTCTTCTAAGATACAGAGTAACGATTTATAGTGCTGTCTTGTTATAAATACCGTTGTCGCCCCGTTATCTCTCCCGCCAACGCAAACGTACGTTCAAACTGCGGCATTACCTCCTTTACGCGTTCCATAGGCTTCATTACCCGTTTATTTGTTGCGTAAAAACTTTTCACAACCAATATACGCGGTATATGATTGCTTACATCTGTTTGTCACGCTTAGGGCTCCCAAACGAAACTGCAAATTCTTTCTTCTGTTCGTCTGTCTGTCCCTAGGCGGTATCTCAAGAACGGTAGACTAGAGACATGATTTTTTTTAAAGTGGTAACAGACATATATGAATATATATTTCTGTTACGAAAAAACGCAAATAATATAAAAAGATAACCCATCAGTGTCAATACTAATATATTATAATGAAGAAGTAAGTGTTTTTGTCTTTCTTTCACTACCCAACTAAGAAAACTGATCTATTTAATAACATCCGAAAATCGTCATGTTTCTTAAAGAGCTTACCAGAATATTCGAATTTTTACGCAATTCCACGCGAGCAAAACTGCTAGCAATTTCATAATGAATAATAGCGTTATCTTTTGTTAAAGATCAAAGCACACGTCGTAACCTTAACTTAATTTCATTTTTTACTTAATAATTTTGAGGGCGGAGTGTGGAACTTGCTTGATTAATCACAAAAGTTGTGCTGTGACCGTCTCTCAAAACTTCACTAACATAATTTATAACGTAAGGAGCACAATATCCATGTGATACAGTAGAAAACTTTATGGGCTTATCGTAAGGCAAATCCGTCGTTGCAGACAACGTTGTTCCGTTCCTCATCCTCATACCTACTTCCTGCTAATAATAAGAAAGATAATTTGTATGTATATAAATATATAGGATATTTGTTTCGAAAAAACGCAAAAATCATAATTTTGAATGCAGTTTGGTTCCTAATATTTTTTGTTGCTTGTATGATTTGAATATTAATTGTTGTACATGCAACACACACGCACACGCGTGGTTACTTACACAAGAAAAATATATGTTAGGATGAAGTGATACTGATTTCGCGTGTGCGTGCACTCAATTCAGCCTGTTCGTGTGAGGATGGTCTGCTTTATGTTATTTATATTGTGTAAGAACCGTTCTATAGCTTTGAACAAGCTGCAAAGAACATAAAAACACAAGTACGGCGAACGTAAAAACATGGCACGTAAATCTTCAAAACCTGCATTGCGATATTTTTCCGACGTATAATTATTTACGACATAGTTTAAAATTAAGAAATTGCGTTATGTAAGATGTGATAATTAATTGCTGTATTAAATTTTGTAAAGTCAGAAAAGCGACTTGCCACAAACTACTTTATAAGTACACTTGTACAAATAACAACACGGACCGTAAATTCTTTAAATCTAAAAATAATGTTAGCAAAGCGTTATGTTTTAAATAAACAAGTTTCATCACTACATAAGGGCCCCCACACAAAACTGCGAATTTAAAACGCATCGCAAGTATCTGCGACAAAACGAAATAAAATCGGCCAAGTGCAAGTTGCACTCGCACACGAAGGGTTCCATTATCCACACCATATTAGACAAAATTGTTTAAGAGCCCCCCTAAACTAATAAGTTAAAATTTTGTTTTTAATTATTAAAGTATAAAAAAACTGAATCATTTGTGAATTCAATTGAATTGCACTTGAAATAAATTTTCAAGTGTCTAATGCCATTATGGATATAATACTTTATTTGTGATTTAATATTCAAATTACACCAAGTATCATTTTCTACCCAATTTACAATGCGCTCAATAATTTGAACGCAATTCGATTTAAACAAAAGAATTCCATTCCGCCGAGAATTAAATTTAAAATTACGTCATGAGTGAATAACAAAAGGCTATATTTTACGTTAGTAAAACCAAATGAGCAAGGTAGTGTAATGAAAAAGATTTAACATACAATTTTATCAACGCGGGCCGAGCGCAGTGCTAATGTTCCAACTGAGCCATAATTAAATAATTTCTGCCAGGCGTGTTAAAATTCTACATTATTCATTGTCCTATCTAGTGTTAAATAGTTTAGCTTCGTTATTTCAAATCTAATTCCAGCCGTAGAAAACATACGCACAAATTTAACTATAACTCGGAGAAATTTCGTGATTATATATCTATGCGTCTTTCGTAAAAAGGTTCGTACAAAGTTTTCCGCTCACGCATTAATATAAAATTATAATCATAATGAGCTATATAACGATTTTTTAAATCTTTTAATGAAAATGAGCAAATGAGCAGACGAGACGATGGTGTAAAGCAACTGCCGTCGTCAATGGACATTTACTATGATAGCAAGAGAGTGCGTTTTTTAATGAAGAAATAAGCTATTAATAAAAATAAAATATTAAACTTAACGATTTTCTGTGAGGCCGTGGTATTTTAAAATTATAGTGATGAGAATCTGCGATAAATATGCGCAAATCAATATTATGAATTCGTTGCACTGCGGTGCGTGAAGTCGTTGATAGACATTATTTCGACGTCTTTTACGCAAAGGAGCATCGAAAGCGGGTATTATTTTAGGGTTCCGTACCCAAAGGGTAAAAACGGGACCCTATTACTAAGACTTTGATGTTTGTCTTTCTGCTTCCAGGCTGTATCTCAAGAACGGTAATTAGCAAGAGTTTCTGTAATAACAAATACTAAAGCGAAATTAATATGTCCAAACAACAAACGTGTTTTGCTAGTTTTTTTTTCTTTTTAAAACTAGATGGCGCTGCTTGATGTCTACATCTTGATATGGGTTACACTACATGATCTGTTAAAGCTGGTTAACTTTCAAAAATACGTTTCCCAATTTTTTGCTTTGCTGGTATGGAACCCTTCGCGCACGAGTCAAACTGGCACTTGGCCGGTATTTTTACTCCATCGAAGCCTTTTAATAAATAATGCAAGAGAAATGTATAGAGCTCACGAAGAGCAGTTATCACACTCTCTCCTACATTTTTGAACAGACTGTTTTAAAATTCGACCCACAGTGTTACCTTCTCAGCTCGTACTGATGCTCGCATTAAGTATTAACGCCCATCTTAAGAGGATTGTATACCAAACGATTTTCATACAACTGGCCAAAATGTTTTCCACCCTCTAAACCCTCACCTAGAGTAAAGTTTTTTTAGTATATTGTGGAAATGCCTCAGCTTCTATATTTTTGTTTTTTGGGGCAAACGAACAGACGGGTTACCTGATGGGAAGCAACTGCCGTCGCCTATGGTCACTCGTAACATCCGAAGAGTCAGTCGAAAGTGCATTGTCGGCCTTTATGAGTGAATAGGAAATGGAAATAGGGATAGGGGATTTTTTTTTTATGCCATAATCCCCCTAATATGATCAGGGATTGTTTTTTGCTTTTACTTTTCTTTTGCTTTTTTATTCATATTTTTTTGTATTTTTTATTTTTTTGTATTATTTCTTTTCCAATTTTTCTGTTGTTTTATACATTTTTGATTACATTGTTTTTTACGATATTTTTATACATTTTCAGTTTTATAAATAATATTTCTATAATACATTTACGTTTAACAATAATTACTACAGTTTACATAAAAATTCACCATTTTTTATATCGTTTTCTATTTATTGAATTACAGTAAAATAAATACATTTTTAAATATCAAATTAATTACAATGATATTAAGTCCAATAAAATAAATTTCTATATTAACAATAAATTAAATTTAAAGCAATAATAAATCCCAATAAAATGTCAATGTAAATATAAAACTACGGCACAAACATTCAACTATTCCTAATATCACAGCTAATTTACTATATGGAGCCTAACTATTATCAAAAAGAATATCACAGTTTTTCTTACACACTACCCCAACAATTTTCTTAAAGAAAGACAAGAATATGTCCCGCTTTTTACCCCCCAGGATGGATGGCAGGTTCTCACCCGTAATCGACGTGCCCAATTTTTGCTCAATATCATATCTATTGCTAGCAAAAATTGGACACTCGATTAACAGGTGAGGAACCGTCTCCTCAACTCCCGTCTGACATAGACACGACGGGTCCACCTTCAGCTTGAATCTGTGCAAGTAGAAGGCGAATCCGCCGTGGCCCGTCAGAATCTGTGTGGTGTAGTGTGTGATGTCTATCTT
>JAOTAV010075067.1:0-13064 GCA_026546445.1 Cyclargus thomasi | reverse complement strand
AACGCACTTGCGACTCTTCGGATGTCACGAGTGTCCATGGGCGACGGCAGTTGCTTTCCATCAGATAACCCGTCTGCACGCTTGCCCCCTAAATATCATTTAAAAAATCACAAACGGCATTGCTATGTTTATCGTGCAAGAACTACAGTTCCGTGATCTACCGTACTGTGTGGCAAAGTTTTATCTTATTATATAAAAAAAGTCGGGTTTTCCTTCCTGACGATATATCTCCATAAAGTAAAAACCGATTGCGACGGTTTAGGTCCACAGTAGTTAAAAAATTAAAGACATGCTGACGAACTTTCTTGCATTTATAATATTGGTAAAAACTAATCATAATAATAATATTAAATATATTTCAAGTTTCTGATATTTCTGTTCTATACACCAAACACATAACAAAGCGCACTCAGATTTCAAACGTACGAGTAATCTCTGAAGGAAGGCTTGTGCTACTCATACATATAGATCATGTTCCATACAAAGGCAATCTGGAGACGCAAGCCCTGTACATACTAGCAATTACTCAGATACCAAGTTTTCCATACTAATTGTATGAGTCTGTACACCTAACACATATATACATACTAGTACTAATGATAATTATATAAAGAGCTTTTGAATCTGTGTGCATTGTAATAAAAAATTATGTAACTATTACACCAACTATATTATATGTAATAATCAAAGTAAGTACCATGAGGGAAATTGAAAGAGAGCCATTTGACCAAATGACGTACACACACAAAAAAAAATGTTCTAAAAAATTTAAAAAGAGAAAACAAGCAAAAGAAATAGAATTTTTAATGTGTAAATAAAAAGGGCAATGTAAATGAAAAACAAAAACGATAAAATTACAAAAATGAATAAATTTATAAATTATTAGCTTTTTCCCGCGACTTCATCCACGTTGATTTTCCTTGTTTTACCAAGCTTCACTTAAAATTTTGCCTGAATTTTCTTTACTATATCACGGATCCCGAGATCTTTCCGACGAATGCAAAACCGTAGAAATCGGTTCGTATTTTTAAGTAATAAGTCATATGCGATGCGTGTATTGTACACTGATGTTATACATTCTAAAGTTTTTTTCTCTCATTTAAGTTGTACTAAAATAAAATGATACTTTGTATAACTTTTGTGTGTGCAAACAATAAGATCACGATACTAAAGTTGTTAAGTTTTTTTCCATTTAATGATCCGTCTGCTCGCTTGCCTCGTCATTAAAAAAAATACACTACATTGACCTTACCAACTTTAAAACCGAGTATAGCCTCAATTTGTCTATTAGTGTCCTAGTCACTTTGTTCACTTTGAAATCGCCAACCATTCGAGAAGTCTCAATTGGAAGTGACAGACGGCGGTCACTCAACTGTCGGAGCTGAACTATGTCGATTGATACCTCAACTACCCTCATGAATTCTATGAAGGCTTGTGAGTTCATTCGTTCCTGCTCTGATATTAGGAGAGTCGGTAGCAGTTTTGAGTAGGTATTTGTGGCAAGTTGTCGAAATAATAAAAATGAAAATTTAAGGGTTGAGATTAGCAAAACTGGTAGGACCGCTACCAACCGATTTGTATTGGTGAATAATAAAAGAGCATGCCTCAAATACTTACTAAAAAATTGCAACCAGATTTTGGACCATCTGCAGAAACAAATATAGTCGCCAACTTTCATTTGACATTTCTTATAAATGAGATAATTAAGCATCGAGCATATAACCAATAGAGAAGTAATGTAAGCCATCCTTGTCCGAAACTTATCAGTATTTTGGCACTCATAATTTTACCGCCTATCAACTAACGCTGACACCTGTGTGTACGTATTTTGACCAATGAGAGCGCAGTGGCTTTGGGCGGTTTTTTTCCGAACAAAACTAATAACATTTCTGCTCTTTTGTTTCTATGCTCGATTTGCGGATGTCTTGTTGCTCATACACATAAAATTAAAAATTAAAGTAATATTACTAAAGCAATACCAATATACAAAAATCCGCCGCCCTGCGCTATATGACTTACTTAGTTCTCTATATACTCTGGTAAAACGGGAACGCAAATACTTAAAAAATAAGTCACAACGGGAACAAAACTCACGAAAATCCTGGCAACGACTCTTAGACTACGAGTCAATATTGACTTTGCGGAGCATCTCGCGACTAATCTTATAGAAACTGTTTGCGTTCAAGATTGAAGGTTCGACGGAACTTTCCGCATCGCAAATGGAATTTGCATATAGGCTATGAAGCAATATTTCCGCTGCGGACCCCATCTGAATATTGCTGACAAAACGAACAATGAATATCTATCAGAATTGAATATTCTGTACGTGGCTTAGAGCAGCTGAGGAATCGCTAACTTACGTATTCTAATACCTAACTTTGTCTACCAGATTCTTTGTGCTGACTATAAAATAGAATAAAAATATTGGGTACATATATTTTATTACAATCTACTAAATAATATTAAATTCTTGAAATTTAGAAATATAAATAAGGCGTATTTTATAATTATTCATAGAAAACTAAGCTTGAATAAAGTCTCTAGCTGCCCCGTGCTAACTTCAGGTAGTTACCTAATCTACCCATTTGGGTAAATAGCGGGTAGATACTGTCTTCCATTCAGAGACTAGGCTACGAACATAATCTTCTAATGATTCAAATGATCTAGCATTTTCATTTTCTCACGTGCGCTATTTAATTTAATTTCTTAAAAAATATTTCACTTTACCGTAGTGTTTTGTCTACCTATAATTTTGGCCATATATGGGTATATCCGGTATACACCTATATCGGCCCAAAATTATAGGCAATACCCGGGTACAGGGTAATATATTATTAAAGGGTAATAAATACCAGGTAAGTGTGTAAATATCGGCTACAATTCAATTAAATTCAATTCAATCCTTTATTTACATGAGTTACAGAGACTCACTTGTTAGTAAAGGCTTAAAAATTATGTTAGTAACAGCTACGTACCCAGGAGTCAGACTTGTAGACTATAGCAAAGTCTTATACAAATTGAATAGCAAAACAAATCCAAGTTGCAAACATAAACAATGACGTTCGTGTTGCAGCATATAATTTAGATCTAGACACTGTTTGACTACCGCTGACCAAGTTGGGAAGACAAACGGGGAACTGTCGAAGTTGGACGCCCGCTGTGACCGCAGCTACTTAGGTACCCGCTGGTACCACAATTGAGTTGAATAAACAGGATAAGATGGCATAAACATGCAACGCCCAAAATATGTCACGTAAGCACGTGACATTTTGTCCGTTGCTTAAAGATATGGTAGTACGTAAGGTGAAATCATATTGGAAATACTTTGGTGTGTATATCGATGACAATGCAATTAAATAAACAGGATAAATATTTCATATATATGTGACATATTTTGCGTTTTTCTTTATGGTATTGTGATAGTACAAAAGTTGTAACAAAACAATTTGAAAAATCTTCAGTGTGTGTATGTGTGTGTTGAGTTCACACACATACACACACTGTAGGATGTCACGCACATACACACATGTAGGATGATTAAAATTTTGACCTAGGAATAACTTCCATAGAGCAGAAAATTGGTAGACATGTTAGGTATCGATAATGCTACTTTTTAGCGTCTAAATTGCTTAACCTATGATATTTGTATCAAAATGTCTTGTCGTGACTTAGAGGACATTTTAAATTGATAGTTTATCTTAAACATGATTGTTGCCTAAGTCAAGCCGATTTTTAAGTTTATTTGAATTCAGCATACGGTTATGACTGACTTACATTAAGTCAGTAACTGACGTTAGTCAACAGACCAGTCAATGCTGATCTGACACTGCCATCATGCAAATTCAATCCATAAATACCATCATATAAATTCAGTCCTGTTATCTCACACATATGGCACTAACTCGGCAGTGAACTGACGTTAGATACTGACTCAATGTAAATCAGCCATTATGTCAATGTTTTTAAGTTGTTAATAAAACCGTTCACAAAACACAGACGTCAGCATTCTATTTAATTTAATCTGTATTTTCTCCATCCATTGCAATTTGCAACGTAGCCCTTTGAGTTCTGAATGCCTCCTGAGATCTCGAAGTTGCTTTGTGTCGAACCTAATCAGATAGACCTTCAATCAGAAAATGCAAAATAGCATTTTCAGACATTTCAATAATTCAATGATGGAAACAGCGTTAAAGGTTTATATATAATAATATATTAAAGGTATTATTTAAGCGAAAGACGCGTTCTGAACAAAGAATCAGATCAGAATACCTAATACCACATTGTGTTAACAGGTTACCTAGCAAACTACAAAAAATGTACAGAGACAATATAAATGAAAAAAAAATTTGGAACCCAGATAAACCGTGCGAGGTTTACGTGCGTGTATGGCACAAAGTTAAATTGTGTATTTTTTTTTCTGAATAAATGACTTAAACAAAAAGTTTATTAAACTATTCAATCACAAACTATCTACATAGTATTGGAAACTTTTATTTTTATTTTTTGCTTTGTGTTGATTAGCTGCCGAAGATTTTATCATGGACAAATTATATCGGCAACCTCGTAATCGGAGGTATAAACGCGATTTTCAAAATTCGCGTTATAGCGAAGTCGCGTAAAGCAGGGTCGCGTTAAGGGGGTATTACTGTAATTAAAACTAATTTATGCCCGCAACTTTGTTGCGTGAAAATTGCATATCACGAGAACCGTACGATTTCCCAGGATAAAAAGTATGTTGCCTAGACTTGAAAGCTATTAAATAAAAAAAAAAGATTTACTCGGATCAGTTCAGTAGTTCCGGAGATTAGCACGTACAAACAGATAAACAGACAACTTTTTTTGTCGATTTGTGTTCTATTACTCTTCCTAAGCCCACATTGATTAGTTTGTAAAAATATTAATTGTACAGTCACGCCAATTTTACTGTTTTATTATATTTGTGAACTTTACTAGCTTATGATTAGATGCGGACTGAATAAAATTATATAGTACTTTTATATTTTAAAATATAAGTTAACATAAAATATGAAGTAAGTAACATTGTATTAATAATTATTATCCATATTGAGATAAGAAACAATTCTGGAAAATTGGACTTTTTTTGGGGAAAAACAAATGAATATTAAAAACAAAGTACAATTACAGAAAATAAATTTGAAAACATAACTCAACAGAGCGCTAATCCCTGTTATAAATTGTAAAAATGTTCATGTTATACCTACGAGCTAGTCCCGGGGATTAGGACATCTCGCACCGTCTAATCCCGGACGACGTACAATTGCTAAATGAAACTGGGATCTTTTAAAATACACGTGTATCATTCACTAGACGCCCGCGACTTTTCGCGAAAGTGTAGCCGCACATATTTAGTGCCTAAATGCCTCACTCGGACGGAAGATCCTTTGCGGCTATCACGCTTATCCCCACAAAAGCAAGACCTAGAAACCTTTTTAAACATGAGAAAGCCATTCTTTTGACATACTAATATTTTTCGTCATCGTGTGTGTTGGCTAACCATCCCCCTAGACAAGTGGCAAGCGATTAACGTTTACTATATTAGCTTCGCCTGTTTTGTATGGGATTGACATATTCCAATTTGACTAGATCACGTGACTTTTCGTTCGTCTATGTCAATCGCATACAAAAACACGCCAAGCGATTATCGTAAACGATACTCGCTTGACACTTGTCTAGGGAGGAGGAAGATCTAAACGTTTTCGCTTCTGTGTACGCTTATGCCACTTCCATACGTATTGTTTAGCGATTCTACAAAGAAGCAAAAACGTTTAGATTTTGGCTAACACCCCAGGTTTTTAGCATATGTTTCTACCCCTTATTCCCTCTTGAAAAGTCGACGATGCAATTAAATCTTTTTTTACGATATTTAGGTGGCAAGCGGGATGGAAAGCAACTGCCGTCGCCTCCATGGGCGACGGCAGTTGCCTGTGGCATCCGAATAGTCGCAAGTGCGTTACCGGCCTTTATGGAGGGAATATGGAATGAATTCGTATAATGGGAATAGAAAAGTTGGGCCACCGGTAAACTCACTCACTGAACGAAACACATCACAACGGCGTTTCACGCCAATTTTCTGTGAGGCCGTGGTATCACTCCGGTCGAGCCGACCTATTCGCGCCGTAGCATGGTTCTTCCACGGCAAATCTTCCGATGTTGTGAATGTGCGACGGTATTTGTTCTCCGTTTGACCCCTAATTTCAGCCTTAAAACGCGTCTCGCCGTGCCGTGTTTCGTCCAAACACAGTGTGAGCGAAGCTTTAAGCTACATCATGTAAACATAGACTAATCAATATTACACGAAGTTCGTGCGGGCTGCATGAGGGTAAGTGTTAAGTGAGTGAAGTTGCTGATGTACAAGTTTGCTTAATATAACTCCGGGAAGCGCTAATCTGTTCACTAACTATTCGGCGCTACCTGTTCTAGAGGTAGGCGAATTCATATCATTAACTTTGGTACATGAGTAGGAACAGGTTAAAAGTTGTAAGATTGTATTTAGTGAATTTTATGAGAGTTAAATTTTTGGCAGCGCGCAACGTGTATGACCTTCGCAGTGTGTACCTATGTCAAGGTTATAATTCATTCAGTGTAAAAAAAAAAGTTTTGTTTGAAAGCTTTCATGACAGTGTACACCCTGAAAGCAGGGGTGTATTAACCCTAGCGCCAAAAGTGTTATAGCTCGGGGCGGATGATCGTGAGGGCCTTAGAGCCCCAAAGTTCTAGTGGCGGCAATGATGAGGCTGTCAGGTCCTGGAACGTCATAATAATTCATCGTAACGCACGATAGAAAAATACATACTAATAATATTTGTTCGTAACGCGCTCGCGGTAAGTTCACATTTTGCGCTAGCGCAGTAAAAGTATTTAACTTACGGCCATGTTAAGCTGGTACTTAGCATGGCCGTAAGTTAAATACTTGGTGCCCGCAACTTCGTTGCGCGAAAATTTGTATATCACGCGGGAACCGTACATTTTTCCGGGATAAAAAGAATTCTATATGCTGCCCAGATCTAATAGCTACTAAACAGAAAAATAATTATTCAAATCCGTCCCTTAGTGCCTGAGATTAGCGCGTACTAACAGATAACTTTTTTCGATATGTGTTCTATTACTGTTCCTTAGCACCCCATTACTTACATTACATTGATTATTTTGTAAGAATATTAAATGTACAGACACACAAATTTTACTGATTTATTATATGTATAGATAATAATTTTTAATTTAATTTAATTTGACTTTACTAAACTACTTTTATCACAACGCAAACGTTTCCCCTTAATATGACAATAAAATACGTAATATTCATTGGTAAAATGAGTTATCAAAATATTACGTGTATTTATGTACTTAAAAGTGTTAGTGCAACTTAGTCATCACACTAGTGACTCATAACTTATTACTAAGAACAAATTAATATTTGTTTTCACTGATTAATTTTTATCTTTTATCTTTGCTATCTTTACAACGGAAACGAATCGATCGACGAGCGACACTTGTCGTATAATTGCTTTTGTTATTTCAAAGTAAAGCCGAAAAGGGCTTCGGTAGTTTTTACATTTTAGCAAAAATTATATTATATTGAAATAATATAAAATATTAATTCTGATTTGAAGACATAAGTGGAAGAAGCCGACAAATATGGTTTCGCACCTACGACATTTTTAATGGAAAAAATTAACTTAATTTTTTCCATAAAATTTTGACAAATCCAAAACTTACCTTCTTCAGTATCTACCTCCTGTATTTACACACTTTTTTTTTAATTTTTCTGGCCCAAAAGCGCCCATTAACGCAAAAACCCGGGAGTTTTTCAAATGTTAGGTATCGGTTTCTTCCATAACTATGTCTTCATTCATTTCCCGAATTTCTATTCGTAGAATTATTAGAGCTATGTACAAAATTTTATAATGGGGAAAATTTAAAGAAAGCCAGGTAACGGGTCTACGTCATTTGGTCAGAATATGTCAATTCCATGTAAGTAGTGATCTGACGGATGGGTTTGACATAAACCGACCAACCTACTTATATCCACAAGTGCATCTTTTTCAACTTCTCTGATTGTACATTTCATGTATATAGAGGTTGTTTGAAAAATCGTTTGACATAGAGGCGCTCCCAAAGCTACAACACAAAGATCACGTTGTTTAAATAATTCTTTAAAGGATTTCCAATAACCATATTACACTCACAACAATGATTTTTTTCCAAGCGAAAAATGCGTAATGTAGAAGACCAGTCCTCCGAGGACTTAAAAAATACAATCGGAAATGGCAGGAAAAGGTAGAACCCTGATCTCGAGTATTCTAAGCGGGCTGTTTCCTTCATTGGCGACAGCTTCCGGAAACCGGAAGCCGGAACCGGACTCGGGTACTGCGGCAAAAGTAGCCTATGTCGTTTGTTTTGCTTTCGGTCTTCATGGAGTTACGCTTTGAAGAATGATTATAAACGGGAAAGTATGTTTGTTTCTTTGTCCTTCTTTCACACTTTAATGAAGCAGTCAATCGACTTGATTTTTGGAAGATACTTTTTTGAAAGGATGGAAATTGGCAAGTAACATAAGCTAATTTTGGCCTTGGAAAAAAGTCATGTTTCTTAAGAATTTTCACGAAAATTTCACGGAATTCCACGAAAGCGTAGCTCGACCAAATTAAGTAGTCCGGTCGTTTGAATTTCGCTACTACCTATTGTGGTCAAATAATAGTTTTAAATTAACCTCATAACTTTATCAAAATCTTTTCGCTACATAACGTTATGTTCACTGCCAAACTGCAAGCCTTTATACTATTCAACTAACATTGGCTATACTGAATACAATTTTCTTTCCGGTGCGCATATTTCTTCGTTATCCCTCTCAGTATGAGAATGTATTCACACCATTTATTCAGTAATCAAACCCGCGGGTCGCTGAAAGATTGTGTCCCAGATTTTGTGAAACGCGCCGTATAATGTCGGAATTCCTGTGCTCGTGTAAAGTGTACTTTATAATGTGTGTGTGTTTATGTATTCCACTAGATGTTTCCCGCAACACCGTTGCGCCAAAATTCACATTATCGTGCGGGAACTGTGCTTTTTATCGGAATAAAAATTGTCCTATATCCTAGGAGCGTTACCTAAGACTTTTAGAGAAGTTTTTTTGTGATATTTAGGGGGCAAGTGATTATACGGGTAACCTGATGGAAAGCAACTGCCTTCACCCATGAAGACTCGCCACACCTGGCCTTTATGAGGGAATAGGGATAGGAGGATTAGGGAAATTGGGCCACCGGTGAACTCCCTCACTGAACGAAACACAGCACAACGCCATTACACGCCAGTTTTCCGTGATGTTATTAAGTAACTACTTACCTCTTTCATTGTGTAAATTATCTTAATCTAAGTTTGTGTAATTTATATAATTTATATGTACGTAGTATATTTAGTCATAAGTACAACTTGTTAAGATTTAAATTTTTTTTTTTTGGTTGACCGCCAATTTGTACTAGTCCTTTATTATGTGTTTTAAGTTAGATGGTATGTTGCGTACAAGTAAAAAATTTTCTATCTTTCTTTCTTTGTGCTTCCCCGGGACACTCAAACCCAATTTAGCGCATTGGGCGTGAAGAGATTACAGACAAACAGATAGACAGACACACTTTCACATTTATAATATTAGAATGGATGGCAAAAAAGACTCTGGTGCGGTGACAGGTGGAACTAAAAGATTTTATTGCAGCTTGCAGTACTTGTCAATACTAGTAATATTTCAGTTTTTCTACATTAGGTAATGGACACTGTATACCCTCACCGAGACACAGTGAGAACGCCCGAGTGCGAGAGTGTAAATGGTTGCACTCGCCTCGTCGCGCCTGTCAGCCGCTTGCGAGTGTCTCGCCACGAGACTCTCGCCCGATAGCTCTCGGCGAGAGTGTACAGCCTCCATTAGACTTTAAAGTTTCGGAATAAGCGATTGCATCATAGACAATGATGATATATGACGTTATCACTTATTTGGGTTAAACTATCTGTTTGTCGATATAGCACGACCAAATTACGTATGACCCTCATCTGTATGCCCGGTTTTACATTTTCACTTCGATAATAAAACCCTTACTCCAAGCACATAAGAATCATTATCATTTTTGTACCTTTGTGGTTGAAACTCAGAAACGGCTCATTAGCGTTGATAGACACTCAAACAGAACTGCAAATTTTATCACAATATAAATTATACGGAGCAAACATACAACAATTTATAGTCCGTACCTGCTTGTTTTGTTAACACCGCAATCTCCTGCAAATGGACCGAATAAACAAAGATAGAGATCGCTCCGTGACAACCTAAAATCCTTCGGCATCAGCCCGGATCATATTCAAAATGGGACTGGGACTAAGCCGGGTAAATGTAGTTGAAATATTACAATTTGTGGGGCCTCGAGCGGAGATAACATTGTTTATATATAACATTTGACCTCTGTGGCGCAGTGGTGAAGCTCCTTGGTAGCTTACGCCGGGGGTCGCGGGTTCGAATCCCGCCGACGGAACAAAAAGTTGTTCAAAGTTGTAATAAATATATGTATCATGGTGTGAAGCGTCCATAGATATTATTATGTTATATATAATTGTATGTGTATAAATAATTGTGAATCTCAGTCAGTCACCTCTGAATTTTATATAATACTACAAGCCCACCCCGGGCCCCGGCTCCGTTCGGATATTCATAAATAGTCAACAATTGCGTAAAAACATCAAGACCATTAAAACGCCACCTGACGAATCAAGTTCGAACTTTTTTAGCAGTTAGTTGGCGTTACGGTGCAGTATGTGAGTCAGTCACCTCTGAACTTTATATAATGCTAGAGGACCACGCCGGCTTCGTACAGATATTAATAAATAATAAGCGTAAAAGCTTCGGCACGAATGGACCGGCTTGACTGAAGTGATAGCACGGCCTCACAGAAAACTGGCGTGAAACGGCATTGTACTGTGTTTTGTTCAATGAGTGAGTTTACCGGTGGCCCAACTTCCCTACTCATCCTATCCGTGTTCACATTTCCTATTCCCTCATAAAGGCGACTCTTCGGATGTTACGAGTGTCCATGAGCGACGGCAGTTGCTTTCCATAATGTAACCCGTCTGCTCTCTTGCGCTCTAAATATCATTAAAAAAAATATAATATATTCGCAAAGCCCTAAAGACTTACAACTAATATTATAGCAAGACTACATACAGCTAAAATCCCGCCATAAATCCCAGCACCTAAGTATCTTTGGCAAATATTAATTGGGGAGTCTGCGTCTGCGAGCACTTGAAACTTAGTTGTGGATGCAGGTGCCTGCATATTAGTAATACGAAATTACTAACCGTTAGTTTGTACTTGAGACTCGGCTTGTGTATTGTAAGCTGAGTCCTTGATATTCCTAATTATTTATATGGCTTTTTGAAATAAGTTAAACAGAATTGAGCGTTTTCTTCACGGCACAATCGTTCATAATATTAGCATATTACTAACGAGTGCCGTGAAGAAAAGAAAATTTAGCAATTTAAGTTTACAATTAAAACTATAGCAATTTAAAACTATTATTTATTATGTGCTAATACAAAAAAAAATAGTTGTTTGGATGCTTGTCTATGATTCAAGCCTTAATAAAGGGATAGATTATAACTATGCAATCTGATTCCACGCCATTAACTACTGAATAAAAGCTAGTTATAGAAAATCTAAACTACCAACAATTCCTAAAACGTTTCAATATTCTATATGTGCAATGATCACCCTTTTTCAAGTTTGGAATTCTCGGTTTGTTTTCGAACGTGGAAGTAATATTTAGAAATTCCAACTGCAATCAGGAGGTGCACGTTCCAAGTTTGAGTTCGAAATTCGAATCCCGGACTTGACCCGCGCGACTTTTTTCCCCGTTCCCCGGGACTTTGATGAAATTTGAAACTTTTCAAGAGATTGATTTCGAAATACCCCCGGAATGAATGAAGAAACTTTGATACTTGACGGTGTTTGATGAAAAATTTTCAATATATTTTCCGAATGGACGACATATTTTTTGTTTGCGGTTTAAGTCTTGTTTCTTATTTTGTTTACGAACGAAATTAATTTTGCCGTATTTGAGTTTTCTGGGAAACAATTATTTAAGAGATGAGTAATTTGTACCTTAAATTGAAAGGTACCGTAAATAAATAAATTTGATGTAAGTAGGAAAAAAATTCAATGTGATTAAAAGTGTCTTAACAATGTATAAAGAATAAAGTTTTTAATAGTTTTTTTTTTTGACATAAAACAAGCAGTATTATGTTTTGGTATGAATAAAAAAAACATTGCCCACGTCATATTAGATTAAGAATTTAAACATAAATTATTGATTTATTTAAGCCACTAACAAGAAAAGAGGTTTTCTTTATGGTTCTTCTAATCACGGCTATACATATAAAAAAAAATCGGGGGACCAAAAAAATACTGCTATCATCAGGTATTACAAATTTCCCTTGTACTATTTGTTCTGTGTGGTATTACCTAAATAATACTAGGGGAGTAGGTACATAGGCACCGTACCAATTTCTACTACACTCGTAGGTAAGTGTTATCTGTTATCATAGTAACAAGTACGTAACAAATACGATAAACGTTAATCCATTTATAACAAAATAGATGTATATATTATTATCTTGCGTTATTATTATTATCATATCAGCTCATGTCACTTACGAATATGAAGAAGATACTTATGCATACAGCCTTCTCTTATTTTTTTATTCATGGCGCTTCGGCTATAACCATGGCCAGTCTCAAGTAAAGGGGGGAAATCAATTTTCTTGTTCCAATAATTTTTAACAACGTTACATACATTTCGTCAAGTCTAAGGTCTAGTCAGAGTAAAGATAAAACGTCAATACAGTCAGAGTTAAGTCAGTCGATTTAGCAAAGCGATAGAAGCTTTACTAAAACTTCGGATAGAGTTTTGGAGGGAAACACAAAATAATACGTTTCTTGAAGTTGTATCACTTGTCCACACTTGTGCATGACAACGAATGTTTAATATTCGATATTCTACCATTAT
>JAOTAV010075056.1:0-13066 GCA_026546445.1 Cyclargus thomasi | reverse complement strand
GTCTAGTCAGAGTAAAGATAAAACGTCACACAGACCAAATCAAGTCAGTCGATTTAGTAAAGCGGTAGAAGCTTTACTAAAACTTAGGATGGAGTTTTGGAGGGGAATACAAAATAGCACGTATCTTGAAGTTGTATCACTTGTCCATACTTGTGTATGACAACGATTGTTTAATATTGGATATTCTACCATTATCAGACATAAAACACCAAAATAACACAAATTTAACAAAAATTCAAAACACACAACGTAACTCTCTGAAATCCACCCCAAAACTTTCTTCGTCTTTATCTTCTTTGTATGGCGCTTCGGCTAAAATATAACCATGGCCAGGTAGAAACGTCTAGTCAAAGTCAATATAATACCGTAAGGTATCGTTTACGAATCGTAAACGATACCTTACGGTATTATTTATCGTAAATTACGATAATCGCTTGCCATGTCTTTGTATGGATCATGGACATAGACTCGACCGAAAAGTCACGTCATCTAATTGAGTTCGAATGTGTCAATCCCATACAAAACACGCGAAGCGAAGGGACGTTTTCTTTCTTTTTTAATTTGATTGTTAAGTAGTTTTTGTTGTTGCCGCTAGATAGTGAATGTATTATTGATGTAATAATTAATAAATAGTCCCATTTATTGTATTTAATATGCAGTTTGCAACAATTGTCACAAATCTTTCAAATTTTGGATTTCACAACATTTTATCTACACTTGTGCACGAAAACAAATAATTACTGGTTAGATTACATCGAAAATTTAGCATCACTGATGAGTGTCGAGTGATGACTCAAAAATTCAAAAAAGTGTCAAAGTGCAATGCCACCAAAAGGCAATTGTCAGTTTGACAATTGACTTATGGTGGCCATTGCCCATTACTTATTATTCTTATTAATTATTATGAAGTTTCAGATCAGTCATCAGTAGCAAGTAGCAACTAGCAGCTTATTTTAGATCCGTGACATTTGCGCCACCTAGTATAAATTTACGAACTAAAATTTAGAAAATGCCCATTGAAATGGCCGTGTCATGTGTTCCTTATATTTACGCTTTTTAAAAATATACATTATATTGTATAATCTACGGTAAAATGTGAATTTTTATTTTGACTTGACAGGAGTAAAGAGTGATGAAATAAAAATTTGTAGCGATTTTATGTTCATCTGATTTCTATCGTTCGTTCACATTTTAAATGTATTAGTGCACAAAACTTGCATTGTTAGATATAAAAATAATGATGTGAATTCGTTAAAGTGCACTAACAAGAATGGCGACGAACACTAATGAAATGGGTAAGTAATGATTTATTCCTACTTTAGAGTACAGATTTTGTTTATATATTATGAATAACTGTACCTTGTGACACGATTTTGGAAGTCTGTGTCACCTGCAAAAGTGTTCAATTATCGTAATAATAATCGAACTAGACATTGATAACTTTCGGCTATTCGTACACGAAATTTACACATTACATTTAAGCAACTTTTGTGTTATTTGTAGGTGCTAGGACAATAGTAAACATACGTGTGTTTCTTACAAAAAGCATGACTCATTCTAATATTGTGATCTCATGTATATGGTAGAAACAAGCATTCTATATGAAAGTTATATTAAAAACAAATCAATATGGTATTTAGTTTAGTCATTTTTTGAGGAATATAATAGTTCTTATTATAAGTCTAGTTAAGATAACACATATGATATAAATGTTCATATTTTTAGACCAAAAAGACAATTTCATAATATGTTAATTAAAATGATATAATAATGTTATTATTACAGTGTCATGTGTTGTAAATTACGCTTATGATGCCTCTGAACCTGATGAATTGACAATACGGCCAGGAGAAGTTATAAAGAATGTAGAGAGGCTATCTGAAGGCTGGTGGCGTGGTGAGCTACGTGGGAGGCGAGGAATGTTTCCGGATAATTTTGTATCTGTTTTGACTGAGCCCAACTCTAGTATGAGGTAACTTATCTGCTATAATGTATAATTTATATCATAATTCACACCAGAGATATTGTTCTGCCTTTCTTGGTTCGTGTTCATTCGATCTAAAAAGAGTTCAGTTGTTAACATATGCACATAAGAATTATATATATTAAGATTGTATCAGAGAATATATGTCACCGAAAACTAATACCGCAAAATAATAAGATCATTAAGTTAATCAATTTACTAGAAAGTTTGTAAACTAAGATTCTAAATGGGAGATAAATTGTATTATTTTAAGTCTACATTTTCGTAAATTGATAAACTTGCTGTTAAAATAATAAGGATACAATAACTAAATGCCACAGGCTATCTGATTGGTTGACTGCAACATGTCACTTCTCCTTCCTTGCGGCCACCATTGTTTATGGATTTTGTCGCAGAGCACTTTTATTATTTCTGATGTTTCAGCTACTTTCGGAAACAACAAAGTTTGCCACTATGAATATTGACCAATAAGAGAGCAGTGTATTATTTTAGGTTTTTTAAATATATATAAGCCTATATATAAAACGGTTTCTGTGATTAGTTGAATCATGTAGTATCTTACAAATAGATATCCATTATTTTATAAATTTACCTATGTGACACCGGAAATCCATAAATTTACGAAAATGTAGAAGAATAATACAATTTAATACCCGTTTTGAATCCTTGGAAAGATTATAATTTTCCTAGTTAAATGATTAACTTACAAATCTTGTTATTTTCTGGTGACATATGTATACTGCAAAATTTGTATTTGTTTAAAGCTCAGCCAACAGATCACTAGTATTGGCTTAGCAGAAGATGAATAGTCAAAAGACAAAAGAAGGCTTATTAATTCTGTCAATCATGCCTATAATTGTTGCAGATAAAAAAAAACCCGCAAACTCTTTTAAATTATTTATTCTTCAGATTCTTTCGGAAACAATATTATTTTTAATTACAATTTATCTTTTGCTTTCTGATCAAATTTTAGTTTCGTTCTCTAATTAATCATCTACTTTTTTCTAGGATTTGACATAAAACATTCATCCTTATTTATTGTGTGCCAATTTGCAACAATAATATATTTTTTTTACTTACTCTCTTGCATAAATAAACACGAGACCCATGAAATAGCTGATGGTCAGCAATTTCATATGTTTTTTAGGAAAAATATATTAAAGAAAGCTTTTCTATAGACATATTATTAATATATTATGATAAAACATAAATTGCTATTGCCTTTAAAATTGGTAATTATTTAATTTATTTTATTGCTAGCAAACCCAACAGAAATTGTAGGCCGGGATTTGTAAATTTAAACCATAGTTAAGTCCCCTTTTAAACCCACAAAAAATGACATCATATCCATACTCTCGTTTAGGAGTACAGTGACATATTGACATAATAGGAAGATGGAAAATCAAAATATATTTTCATTTCCAATACTTTTGAACATGTGATACCAACCAATGGTTTGATTTCTAATGATCGCAACTTATCTCTTGATAAGATAAAGGACTGATAAGTCTTTAAAACATTGCTTAATGGTTTGTTAAGTAAGTTTTAATTTTGTTGGTGTTGTAGACAGTGCCGAAATTATATGTTACTTCAATTTATTTACTGGCTTAAGCAAGTGAAAAGTTATTCTCATAGGCCTTACAGTGAGGATTAAAGAAAATACTGTAAAGACTAAAGAACATTTTTTAACTCACTAAGGTGTTTATTACTATTTAGTGTTACAGTGCTTGATAGTATAATTACAACAACCTTTGTATGAAAACCACAAGGCTAGTAGCAAGATGTCAAACAAATTATTTTCCTACATAATATATCCCTTATTCATAAAAATATTTAAATAGTATTCAACTAATCAAGATTCGCTGTCCCTTTTTGTCGTGTGACGTTTTAAAAATTCCAGAAAAGGACTGCCAATCTTGATTAGTTAAACACTGTTTAAATATTTTTATGAATAAGGAAGCTAGATCGTAATAAGAAGTGCATTTTTATAAATCTTCAGGTAACGCAAGCTATTAGTTTGCAAGCTTATGGAAGTAGAGTTAGATTTTGTATTACTTTAAGGTCTGGAAGAGTACAAGGGCGTTGTAGAGCCGTGTTCAGCTATCAACCAACAAACCCGGACGAATTGCCACTCTTCGTAGGTGATGTACTGGAGGTTATAGAAGAAGTAAGTTTTTTAGATTAAATCATCTAGGTAATATCTAGAATGTAACACTATACAACTAGTTCTAATCAGTCTGAGGTATACAGTTTATTTTTTAAAACTCTTGATAGAATATGTACAATAATGCGTGTTTGAAAGAAATTGAAATTAAAGGGTTTATTCTTATTCATAATAATCAACCAATATCTGGTGCTGATAATATTGAACCTTAACTTTTGTAAGAAAAAGTTGTTTTTGGTCTAGTTGAACAGTAAAAAGAATGATTAGTGAAAAACAGTATAACACTGCCCAAAACACTACAGCAGGTAACTTAATGCTTCTACTCTGTATCTACGAGTTCTGACTTCTGCGCCTTACCAGGTAGAGGAAGGGTGGTGGCGCGGGCGGCGTGCGGGCCGGGTGGGCGTGTTCCCCTCCAACTTCGTGGTGATGTTGGAACCGCAGTCGCAGCCGCCCCCCGCGGACCCCGCGCCGGCGCTTCCGCCTAAACCTGGTATGTATTTATTATGGAGTGCTACCGACAACAATATATTATTACAATTTGTATAATGAAAAAGATGGATGGAAAAAAAGGTGAATAAAACAGCAAAGTCTTTGTTTGCATCCTTTTTTTTGGTACAAAAGAAGAAATATGAAGAGTGTGATGTAGACATTTATAGATATTTATAGTGTTTACTGTGAATCAACAGACTCTACAGAGTAATTTGTTTGAAAACACTAAGTTTACCTTAATGTAAATAAATCTAACTATTAAACCTACTACTTAGTAGGTTAATATTTCGAATTATTTTACAGCCTAATAATATTGACTACGTAAACATCATTACAAGAAAATTTAGGTCAAAAAATTCTTTTATCTCTCCTCCAAGAAGCACCAAGGGTCACAAAAAATTACTGTGACTGAGATACATGAAACTATTTTTTAAACAAATTGGGTCCCTACAGGGTGGGTCAATTGTACTGATTGTGAGAGTATGACTCAAATGCGTTTTAAGTGTCAATTGAAGGGGATTCCTTAGTGTTACAGCCCACTGATTCAATAAAGCTATTTGTCACTGCTTGTGAGAATAATTGTTTATCCAATTCACTAAATTGATAACGCTTTTGATTAGATTTAAAAAATTATAACTTCTTTTATGCGCTGCGACAATGTAACGTTTAATGCGTGACTAAGACTGCCGTCATACATATACCTATACATTATTTTTAGCGGCTTAGATTTAGATTATTTTTTGTAATTCTTGCTTGGTAAAACGGAAGAAGTTTATGCGTGCAACTTGCCAATAATGAGGGGGGGCAATACTGTGAGACCGCCCAATGCGCTAAATAGCAAAGGCAGGCTTTACAGTTTACACGTATTTGGATTGAAGTTAAGGGGCGTTGAATCTCTCTCTCTCTCTCTGAATCTTAAGGGGAGTTCAGCGTCAAGATGACCTCCATTTTCTACTTAACCAATAAATTCTGGTATGAGTTATTTTTCATAAAGATTCTGATATGAACAGTTAATCCCCGACACAGTTTTTTAAATATTTTTTAACAATATATTTTTTAAATTAAAATTTATATGACTTTTAATTAGAAAAACAATAACTCAAAAGTAATCACATATTTCAATGAAAATTTCAGGGTTTATACATACTCTTTAAGTTTTTAGAAACGCAAGCTCGTACGCGCACAACTAAGTTGAACTATCTTTATACAGTGAAGGAGCAGTGCCGCGTGCTGTTTCCGTACACGGCGGTGAACGAGGACGAGCTGACGCTGGCTGAAGGCGACGTGGTGACCATAGTGAGCAAGGATGCGCCCGACCGCGGCTGGTGGCGAGGCGAGCTGCGCGGCCGCGTTGGCCTCTTCCCTGACAACTTCGTGCAGCTGCTGCCGCCCGGTGAGTTACCTCTTATATAAAACCAAGTGGGTCATATTCATGGAAATCATCGAGCTTAGAACCGAAAGAGTGGAAATGTTACAGTGTGTGTGTAATAAATTATAGAATCATTTGCAACAGAGCTGCTGCCAGCTGGTGACGCCAGAACTTGTTCTTGTAGTGTACTTTGTGAATTGACTGCAGCATAGCCGAAACTGAATATCAGATTATACCACCATAAAACTTAAATAACCTAAACCGATTTTATAAATATTACTAGTTGAGGCCTGCATCTTCGTTGCGAAAAAATTTGTATATCATGCGGGAACCGTACATATTTCCGGTATAAAAAGTATATGTTGCCTATATGTTGCTTAGACCTAATAGCTATTCAACAAAAAAAGATTTATTCAAATCCGTCCAGGAGTTCCTGGATTGGCGCGTACAAACAGACGAACAGACAACTTCTTTTTGTCGATATGTCTATTCCTTTGTACGATATTACTATTCCTTTGTACATCCACATTGATTATTTTGTAAAAATATTAAATGTACAGACACTACAATTTTACTGTTTTATTATATGTACAGATTCATTATATGTATATATGACGTGCCGAACTTTTAATAGATTCGTGAGTATTTCGTCATATTAGCAAAAGCAAACATGTGTCGAGACAGTAAGTGCTTTATTATATAACTATAATTATAAGCAGTCAGGATAATAATGGAAATGATGACTTTGGCGGCAAATGATATAATCGATTAGTCACTTATTGAATTATTTGATTTCTCAAAGACGTTCTTTTGAATTATGTATTGAAGTATTGTATAATACTTGTAAAGAATATAAGGACGGACTTGTTTATGCGTTACTGTTTACGGTTGCGCTCAACACTGCGCTGTGTTTGAACAACAATAGGAATGCTCACAACTTTATTCGTTGTTGTTTCACTCACACACGTTATATCACTAAATGATATACAGTGTACAAATTTTGTAGTATACAGTACTAGTTTTTGTCCACAGCTTCACTCGCGTGAAAATTAGCCTAGTTTACTCTTCATCCTTGCAACTAAGTCTATGCCAAAAACCAAGTCGACTGGATTAGATTTAGAGAGAGAAACACACTTTCCCATTTCTAACATTAGTGTGGATACGCAAAATTTTCTCAATGTAGAGGATGCATTTGATTTGTTTATAATTTTGTATAAAGTTTCGTAGTCAATTTAAACTATAATGCAGTGCCTTAGTTTATGGCTTAAAAATCCTAGATATATTAAATTTTTTTAAGATTTTTGGGTAGACTACTAACATACTATGTTAATTTTTTTTATCTATTATTTAACTATATTCAAGTGGTAAGAATGTGTTTATAGGACGTCGTTGTAAATCAAGATTAAATTAAGTCCCGCTTACTCATTTGTTAAACATGTTTTCATATGGATTACAATTTACAAGCCTAGTAATGTTGTTTCTTCCAAAAGTACATTAGATTACGAGGAGGATTCGGGCCTTATCACACTGTCGGTTAGCGGGTAGAGAGGTTACGCAGCGGTCAATAGAACACATCGAGCATATAATCAATAGAGTAGTAATGTAGGCCATCCGTGTCCGAAACTTATCAGTTTATTACCACTGATAAATTAACCGCCCACGAACTAACGCTCGCACTAAAACAGTACGCACCAATGAGAGACCTGTGTGTACGTACTCCGATACTTCCGACCAATCAAAGCGCAGTGGCTTTGGGCGGATTTTTTTTCGAACAAAACTAAAAACATTTCCGCTCTTTTGGTTTTATGCTCGATGATAGATCATAAGCGGTTCAACCGCGCGAGGCTCGCTGTGTGCACCTATAAAGAGACTATTAACCGAAATGGCGACCTAAAAATAGACAAAATGACAGATAGTTTTTAAAATGACAGATTTCTTTAGTACATGTATACATTTGCACCCCACCATTTTCCTGGATATACAATTATCTTTTAAAAGTTAAAAGGTTGGCTGGAAGAAACAGCTTTAAGTAATAAGGCACATGTTTGATAATATTTGTTTGTTGTTTTTTTTTATTTTTGTATTTTTGTGCACAATAAAGTATATTTATTATTTTCATTATTATTATCTTGCTGTAGAAAGAAACGCTTTCTCGGTCGCCATGCTGAGCCTGCAGCATGTGATATCTGTATTTTAGATGCTTAATAATATTTTAATATTATAATGGTAATCTACATAGCTACTGAGCCGATTTTAAAAATTATTTTACCGAACAGAAAGCTTCATTATCCGAGGTCGATATAGGCATGTTTTTGTTTTGCGTTACATTTTCAGCTGCTTCTTATTCCTAAATAATAAAAACCCACCATGAATCTCTATACTTCCAGAAAAATATAATATTTATTTTGTTGATATTTACATTTTTATTTTATGATAAAGTTGTCGAATGCTATCCCACCGTCTGCTCTACCATTGGCCTTCTTGTGCAACAGGTGCTAAACAAACATAAAATAACATGATGAGATTTACTTTAAGAAACACCTGCAAATTCAGGTTTGCTGGTGTTAGATATCCTTGAAACATACAATATTATAATTGTCTCTTGGAGACGAAATGGTGTTCGTTTAAAATATTTCATCAAAAATGTTCGCGTACTTCAATAAATAATATCTTACTTCTTACTAATATAAATGCGAAAGTTTCAGAGTTTGTGAGTGTGTATGTTTGATATTTCTTCTTCTTCACGCTTAAACGGCTGGACCGATTTCGACAAAATTTGGCATAGAGCTAGCTGGTATCCTGGATTAACACATAGGGTACTTTTTAATCTCGATTAAGCCGCGCGTAGCGCCGCCGGGCACCACTAGTCTTACAATATATCTTAAATTTAAACGAGGTTAATATGTACACCTCTAATGGGCAAAAATATTAGAAAACATTACATTTCACTATTACAAATGAAGAAAACATGTAGTACTATTTCCGTGGCCTGTTTTTAGTGAACCTGGCGTGACAATTTTGGTCATTCGACCCCATATATGTCTATATTCGCAAGAATTTCATTATAGCGGACGTGAATTAGGAAACACGCTATAATATTATGTTGATAATAACGTAGTGGTCACCCACGCCTGTTGCTATTGACATTTCTCACGAAGGTTACGAGTGAGCTAAGTCGTGCTTTGCGTAACTTACCTCATCGCCTCGCCGACCATTAGTATGTTTTAGTTGTGCGTCGATACTATACCTATATAGTAACATACACAGTACGATACACAGTATATCTACCGATATACTTTATTTTATTATAAATAATGGGATTTGAAAGTGAGTGATGATGATGCTGTGAATATTTTTATTTTATTATAGTGTTGTAAATTAGTGTGTGAATGTTTTTGTATGAACAAAGGCGGAATCAGATACTACGTCTAATTTAATTTAACAAATGAGTTTTGTGTTGTTAGATTATTGTTGGGTAGGTACTAAGGTTCTTGACCTATCACTATATTTTATCTACATAAATAGAACCTCGTTTTAAAAACTAGTAATATTCTTTTTTGTTTACCTCGTCTTAACCGGTGATGTTATTAAACTTCTTACTCGGGAAAAGACTAAGTTGAACCATGTTATAATAATTTTATACCTCATGCTGTCCCGGATAACTCCTTGTGTATAGTGCAATCTTAATCGTATAAATATTAAATATATTTTCAAATACCATGATCATTATTAAAGACTACATAATATTTAAGTATGCGATAGAGTTATAGTTGAAAGAACTTAAAAATTATATTTTAATAAATAATACATAACGTTGTAAATAGTGTAATCCTCATAAATTAATATTCAATAAAACGCACTTGATAAGACATGATCTTTAATTTAGTGTAATGTTTTTCTGTCATAAAACTACAAGGGACGTGAAATCGGTCATAAGGAGCCGATAACACAATGTTAAATATAATATAACCTTGATCGAAACCTTATTGTTTATTAAACATGCACAACCATTAACCACTAATCGCATAATATAATCGCATCTTTATAACGCACTTGACAAACTGGTGCCAATATTTCGTAATTTTTCGATTTTGTTATATCATTATGTAACGTTTGATTGCATTTATTTAATGGGATTTGAGGTAACGCGACCGAACGCGATTAGATTCGCAATCCGTTTCAGCTTCCCTGATTGTACAAAGCATGTCCTTGTGTGAAAAAAAAAACTGAACTAAAATATCTTTTTCCTTAGCTTAGAAAATTTACATTTCTATTGTAAGCTGTTCTTTCACTACTTATACAAGACGTAGTCGCATGGCTAAAATTTATTTGAATATCTAAAATATGCAAAAATTTTAATTTTACCTTAAAAGGCTCGGTGCGTTCGAGTCGTTTTAAAATCTATTGCAATACCAAAATAATTTCATAACGGTAAAATAAAACAAGGTCTTTACGCTATACTTTCAAATTTTTTGTTTATAACATTTTTAACATTAAGATTGTGTCTATAACATTTATGTTATATGTTCGAATTGTTGATTTAATATATGTTGCAGTGGCGTAACTATATCGTTCGAGGCCCGTGGCACTTTTCCATCCACCGTTTCACTATTGTAAAATATAATCGCTTACCACTTGTCTAGGGTGGCTGATCGGGGGCCCCTTCCGCCCCCCCCCCCTCTGTGGCATTTTGCCGGCTTGCCACCTTGTAGTTACGCCACTGATCTGTTGGGCAATTTGTCGAAGTCTTGAGTGCCGATAAATGCTTCAATAGAGTCGCTCTATTATGACGTGATTTCGTTGTTAGATAACTTGTGTGTCGGTGTTTGTTTATAGGTAGCTTGTTATGGCGTTTGCTTAGAGCGTCCGTAACCTAGTGGCTAAGACCTTTGGTTCGCACTCGAGAGGGTGTAGGTTCAAACCCCAGTGGAGGCGTGTACCAATGAGACATTTTCCGATATCAAGTGCATAATACGGAGGCTCATTGCCTTGGGAGAGCCATGCTTCGGCAGGATCGGGGCGGCTCGACCGGAGAGATACCACGGCCTTACAGAAAACTGGCATGAAACGGCGTAGTGCTGTGTTTCGTTCAATGAGTGAGTTTACCGGTTTCTCAACTTCCCTAATCCCCCCTATCCCTATTCTCTATTGCCTCATAAAGGCCGGCAACGCACTTGCGACTTTTCGGATGTTGCGAGTGTCCATGTGCGACGGCAGTTGCTTTCCATCAGGTAGCCCGTCAGCTCGCTTGCCCCCTAAATATCATTTAAAAATGGCTTTACAAATTGGGTTTAAATGTTTTCTTTAACAATAACAACAGTATGCATAAAAAAAGTCATCTTAAGTCTGACTCGGAAGTCGGAAAAGTTTGAGATATACTTTTTTACTCCTGCAATTTGTTCCTTTTGCAAATTACTAATAAGGATATATTATGTAGTAACCAAAGAGTGCCATCGAAACCTACATACCGCAATCCGTCCTTGACAAACTTTAAAAACTGGATGTAATTTGCATCTTATTAATGGCATTACACAATATACATAATGCATAACAAAATATCTTTTTACAGCTCCATTTCAATGTTATGTCAAATGACTCAGTTGTGCTTAAAATACGAGCTTGAGTCCGTGGAAGATAGGTTCGTCATTAGAAACTGTGGTCAGGGGTGTATTTACCCTAGAGCTAGAAGGGCGCCCGCCTGCACCGCATTCTTGCACCCAGGGGCGGCCGGCAGGCAGGTTGATGAGGTGGAAGTCCCCGGGTCGCTCTTATAATATTGTAAATTTATATCAATAGATTTAAGACGACTAAACGTTTTATCGTCTCTTTTCCTCGTGTAGAAAAATCTGTATATTTTTTAATTTCGCGTTCGTTACTTTCAGTCGCTCAAGAAGTTGAAGAGAAGAAACCAGAGAAAGTTCCCGCGCCAGGCAAAACGATGACTTCCGTGTATCCCGCCCTTAACGACCACGTCAAATACTACGAGAAAACAGCCTCCGTCAAGGAGCTGACTACGTCTAAAATAAGGTAATAACTCTAACGCGTTTATTGCGTATTAAGAATACTGGAAATTACTTAACGGTTAAGGACGTAAATGGAGTAAGTAGTTGAGTTGACAATTTCAACAGCTGTAAAAGTGTAAGCGGGCTTGATAGAGCGCATAGCAAGTGCCATAATATACCGTATATAATAGAATGTATGACAATATATAATAGAATGTATTTTTTTATTAATATAAAAGCTTCGAGTAAATAAAATTAAAACGAAGTTACCATATCGGGGTTTTCACCAAGTTTAGTTTTTGAGTTGTACCCTTTTGATACTAAGGGTGTGATATAAATTTAAATACAATATTTTTTGCTATATAACTGATTATCTTGTATTTTTAGTATGCATAAGGAAAACACGTTGAGCAAAGAAAGCAGCACACAAAGTACAGTCACGCACACAAACAAGAGTGAGTCGGAGAAGGTAGCACACACAGAAACTTCTGGTGTTGACAGTTCTCCAGACAGTCAAGTGAGTATAGTCGTACTACATGGATGGTACCATCGAATATAGATTCATAAATAGCTAGCGGGCCTACTTCATGTGGTCGGATGTAAATTTAAGGGGTTTTGCCTGGGATCGACATAACGCGGCCAAATTACTTATATATATAGGGCCGTATAGCCCCTGTATAAGTTTGTTCGGATGTTTGTCCGTCCATCAATCACACAGAAAAAATTGAACGAATTTTAATCAAATTTAGTTTACATGTTTTAGAGATATTTGCTGACTAAGATGTTTTAGAGATATTAGCTGACTAAGATAATAGAATACTTAATTTTATGTTGATATTTATTATTAAACTAGCTGACCCGGCGAACTTCGTACCGCCTTAGCGTGAAATGATGCACTACTTTATATTGTGTACCTGACCTATCTTAGGTATGAGTACCTATTCAATTTGAACTGGAATCTTAGATAATATCCTCCAGATAAAACTGAATCCATAATTCCCTGGTCTCGATGCTCTTTCAATATAGTCTATGGCTGTGAATGACATTGACATTCG
>JAOTAV010075045.1:0-13069 GCA_026546445.1 Cyclargus thomasi | reverse complement strand
CTCCATAGTCCACCTCCTCACTATCACTAAACTGATCACCGACCCTAACCCTCTGTGTCCTATTGCTGAGATAGTCTAAATATGGGATTTGTACAGCGCCAACTAGCGATGCTCACCGTCACATGTACAAATCCCATATAAAAATTATAGTAAACGCGAAATAGTCCAGTAAAATTAGATCTCCACCTAGGAACGAAAAGATACCCCACTGAATTTATTGTTTTTGAATTTTGATAAACCTTCCTATTAACATCCCAAAACTTGTTTTAAAACCTACCAACGATAGTCTGTCCGCTTCATATAAATAACTAAAGACAATTGCACAACTTTATTAAAAATTCACCTTTGCTTATGGTTGCCTGGAGATTTAAATAAGGCCAAAAGAAAAACTCGACTTTTTAGCAATTTTCTCGTTCTGTATAAACTTTACGCCGTTAGTATATTTGTAAGTATTATAGAAAATAAAATTTTCTACAACTTTTGTCTCGTATTTTTTTAAACATTTTAAACTCTTTTTGAGACAGCTGACGTTATATGCGCAGTCATTCACTATGTTTAGCACGAGTATATTTCAAATTTAATGTGTAGTTTCGGTCAAGAACGGGCCACATTAGCCACTATCAAATTATAAAAGATTTACTTTTTAGGGTTCCGTAGCCAAATTGCTAAAAGAGGAACACTTTATGCCGAAACTATGAGGACTGTCTTGGTGTAACTTGACATATGTATTCTGTAAATTGCATTAAATTTATATATAAATTAATAATAAGATTATACATTTTCGGAGACCTCTTATACTTTGTACTCAATATATACAAAAAATATGAAATGAATACATGTAGGGTACCTATGAATAGGTCTTTTAAAGTAAAATTGAAGTGTCTAATGTCATTTTTCTCTAAATCGAATAGTTCGCGGTATATTGTAATGAACAGAGTAGTCAAATACTGCACATTCACTGTCTTCTATCTCAAAAGCTGTTTGATATGTCAAAAAGGGTTGAATACGATCGTTTAACAGAATTTTTCTTCTCATAATGTTTCCAACAATACTAATAGCGTAAGTTTTATACAAAACGAGAAATTTACAAAAAAATATTTTTTTGACATTTGATCTCAGTTTTTATATAATGCGGACATGCTATCGTTGGAACGGTTTTGATACAAGTATTGAGATGTTAATAGGAAGATTTATTATTAGTTTCCAGCCGGGTATCTCCCATTCCGAGATTACATACCTTTTTTTTTCTAGCGCAACTGGACTAAAACGCGTTCACTGTCGAATGTCAAAAAAAAAATTTTTCCTTTCCTTTCAGATACCACACAAATAGATTTATTTGTGTGGTATCTGAAAGGCGTCCGAATTTTTCTGATCAGAAATTCGGATAATGTGTGGCCGAGATTAACCGTCATCATCATAAAATCTTACCCCTGATAAAAAAGTTTTGTTCTTATCTAAGGAGCCCTCTTGTTTTTGTTATATGTATATATTTTTGTTATATATAAGATGTATAATTATACGAAAAAATATTTGGTTTGAAGTAGTATCACACTCTACTATATATTTACTACATAATAAGAGTTATTATAAACGTAAAAGTTTGTTTGCTTTTACGCTGAAATGACTGAACGTGTTTTAAGAAAATTTAGTATACACACAGGGTATTAGGTAGGGAGCCTACTTGGGTGACAGGATGCTTCTTAATTTTTATCCCAATCAATGCTCCCATGGGAAAAATCATTTCCACGCGGGCAAAGCCGCGGGTAAATACTATTTGATTATTATGACGTCGGCAATTCTGTAACATTTATAATAATTCTGTAACAGGTACTTTGAATGCCTAAGTAATCTACACGACCATTCCTCAGTAATGGGTATATGTGAAGTGTTCCCGTTCAACAAGAAGAAGACTTTAGTGTTAAACGGAAAACGAATGCGAGTGTTACTGGGCGAGCCCGATATAGTCGGATATACACTGTCTAAGGACCCGACAGTTTACAATCTATGTAAGGGACTCAAAGCCTTCTTTAATGATAATCGCGCTGGCGTCTTCCTTTCGAGGTAATCATTTAAAACTGTTTATTTCGAAGTTAAATTATTTAAATTACCGTACTGCATGCTTAGCATGGCGACCGAGAAAGCGTCAGTTTGTCTATACATTCGTATGTTTACTGGCCATGCTAACCCTGCTGGGAGAAAGGTTTTAGACTTGTAGAATCATTAAAGCGGGTAAATTATTTCTGAATGAAATACCAAGCCAATTTAGCCTTGGCTTGGCAGCTTGGCGGACATCGTTTTCATCATCGTTGTCAATGTATCAATCTACTAACAAGGGAGGAAATAGCAAAATTACATTTGTTGTGCCAGAGCCACCCTAGAATATTTAATTCATTTTGTTGATAGTATTATTTGTTATAGCAGCAACAGATATTTTTGCATTTTTTTTTAATTTTTTAAATTACATTCATTTCAGAGTGCTTAAGGTTATGATATGGAAAGACAGGATCTGCTACTATGTTTTCGACCCGGCCGGAAGAAATAGTAGGGCAGTCTCCGATTTTACGAACGGATTCGCCGCACTCATCAATGTCAAAGATTTGGAGGCCGTCGCCGACTTACTCTTAGCTCGAACCATACTCGACGACCAAAAGTTTGTGCTGGCGCCTGTCAAAGTTCTCAAAATGGCGGACGAAAAGGCGGAAGAAAGCTTTGAGTCCGATCCGGAGTTAACTCAAGCCGACAAAGTCACAATGGGGTACCGAATCCTTTCGGACGACACTGGTATCGTTAATGGTACATTGCATATGGGGGACAGATCTTTCGGCGACGCTAAATTTCGACAAGCATTACCGATTTCGATTGTAGCAATGACGTACGCGAAAATCTCTCCTCCCAACACCTGGTTTTCGAAAACCATAGACAAGATTCTACGCTTGGGTACCGAATTGTATAGAGACTGCTGGCATCCGAAAGTGATCGGAGACCTGACCATAGACAATATACCCAACGAAATCACCATAGGTCCATTCCTCTGCGAAATCATTATATACAGACACAGAGTTAGGGGGCAGTTGTTTTCTACGAATGATTGCGTTTTGAATATCAAAGCTGGATTGGACGAGTTCTTTAGTCATGAATACAACAGCGGTATTATAGTGTTCGAAAACTATACGCTAGCTGTGTGGCGTCAGAGGGAAATGTTCTACATGTTCGATCCTTATCGTCGCTCGCACGATGGTCAACGGAAAAAACAGGGCGCTGCGTGCTGTTTCATGCTACTTGACACGGTCGCAACGACGGAAGCTTTCACTCAAATCTGGGACTACCTACCCATGACTACACAATTTTATATACACGCCTTCAAGGTTTTAAGACTCAAGAAAAAAGAACGGACGGTAATACTTTTCTATTATATCACAACAAAGTGACTGAAACTTTTGCATAATTTATTTCTAAATGGCCTGTCAGATAAATTGATTAATAGACAGTTTTTTAAATGAGATTAGGGAAGAAACGAGCAGACGTCACCTAATGGAAGGCTACTTCTATAGCCCATGTTCAACAGAAAAGTTGAAAGTGCGCTTCCTTTTTTAAGTAAACTAGAGGCCCGCCCACTAATCTAGAGCATTAAAACGTTATCTGGCAAACCTCCGAAATTTTTTGGCAATTGGCGGTGGTGACAGTTCAGTACAGCAGATGGTAGCACCATCTAGAGGGCAGCGCTACCATCAGCACCTACTTTTATATTAAAATCAATTGAAAAACTCCAGTGGACCAAATTCTGAATCTGAACGATTCTCAAATCCTTTTGAATACCTACAAAACATTTCAACTGAATCGGTCCAGTTATTTGAGAGGAGTACAGTAATACGCGCCAACACAGATTGCACACCTATCGATTGATGCGACGTCCTCTGTCAATGTAATGTGTGGCAGAGATAATGCTCTACAAAGCTGACATTAACTGATTGTGTCTTGCCAAAGGTCGATGCGCCATCTTTTTTGCCGCGTACCGTATGTCGTGGTTTGTTAGCTGAGTTTGACAAAACCGACCAAATTACTTAGATCCACGATCTGTACGTTCCACCTTCTCAGGTTGTACCTAGGTTTGCCAAATGTCTGTTAATCAATTTTACAAGCGATAATATATTTTGTTATTGCTTTTGTCAGGTCATCAGGCATTCTTCAGGTTGTATCGCCGTAACTTGGCACTAAACTTCTTATAAAATGTCAAAATTTGTATGAAATTGTGTGCCAAGTTATTTTGATCCGACACTAGTAACAATAATTTGGATTTAAGATGCGCATAACGTGTACACTGAGTGATACAAAGTTGCACGGTCATAAAAAAGTGAAGCGACAAGTATTACACGCCAGCCACCCGAAGGGCGACAGCCAGAGTGTATGCTACACATACCCGGACAATGAAATTAGCACAAATAAAGTTGGGGTATATATTTACTGCTAAATTCGTATTAAATGCATTTGTTATAAATGAGGAAGGACACTTATACTTAAAAACACTTATCTGTGTCCTAAAACTTCCCTACGCTGCCGCGCTGTTTACTGATAATCTTGTCCAAAATACACACAGATTAGTAGAATTTGTTAAAATATTATTAGAAATTGTATAAATACCTACTCAGCCCTTTGAGTCGTCATTTTTTTAGTATTTAATATTTTGCAAATAAAAAAAAAACTAATTGGACTCTACTGCAGTCTTTTAATGAAGATTGATTTGATTACATTTTTTGCTGTTTTAAATAATTTTAGTATATAATTGTGGTCTAGGAACAAGACGACGAAGAGAATCTCGGCGATATAATGTCATTTATAGACAGCGTGCAAGATGACTACCAACCGCGCATACCGCCAAAATACAGAATCGTGGAATCCGAACCTCCGGAAGAGAAAATAAGTAAGTGCAGTAACTCGACTTGTTTGTTCGAAATGTTTTTGAAATTGATATATTTGACGTACATAGTCATATCGGACGGTGCGCGCGGTGATTGCAGTAAAGTTTGAGGTTTTACCACTACCAACGAAATCAGTAAATTTTCGAAAGTAGTTCATGAGAAAAATAAGTTTAGGAACTGCTGCCGCCCTAAAAAGGTCACTTCACAATATTGCTAACAAAATCATTGCGATTTAAATTGATGTTTAAATCGCAATGATTTTGTTAGCAATATTGTTTGTCATGTTTATTTCTAGGATGGCTTTTTAAAGGCCTTCATTTTGATACCCTACTCGACCTAATAAAGCGGAACAAAAATTTGGAACCATACAATCATAACTTCAAAATCGGCCATTTATATTTTTTTATTTTTTAATGTACCCAGTGTCACTTTTGCAAGACGATACCCTCCTCATACGTTAAAATCCATCAAGCCGTTTAGGCTGCAGAGCGATACATACGAACATAAATACATGATTTAAAAAAGTATAAAAAAATCATCATTTTGCGCTGGTCCTTCGAGTACTGAGACGACAATATATTATTTTTGGCGTATTTTTTTTCTTAATCGTAATTGTGGCTAATTTTTTTATATCACTGTTAAACATTTAAGCAGATCTGCCTCAGTTTTTAATAACATGGTAAATTTTTTTATTCTTTTAAAAAAAATATTTTATTTGAAAAATACCATTGCCGACTCGTCGTCACACCAGTGTGACAAACGAGAAAATAAAGGCTTGTTTGTCACACTACTGATTTTTCCACACCATGTTTTTTTAATTGTTAGTGATGTACCTATGGAACACACTAGCATACTTTCCGTAGTACTTATGCAATTTATTGCCTTTTTGATGTCCAGTGATTGATATATTATATGCAACCTTATCTAGTGCTGGCTGGTAGGAAACGCAATGTATCAATAAGAATAATAATATATCAATATAAAGTATGCAAATGTAAACGTCAAAAATTTTGCAAATTGTGCACCAGTTATCACACCAGTATGACAATACTGCTGTGATGCGTCGGATGCGATGAGTCGGCAACGAAAAATACATGACAATTTTTTTTTAACACTAACTGTCAAGTGTCATGACTTAGTCTATCGCCTGTTTTCGGATTACCGTTGATTTAAGGGATACACTCTGTATATTATATTTAGATAAGTTATAGAGATTAAGGTAATGTGCAGTCGACCTGTGCTCGCCTTCGTTGTCGGCGACGCAGGTTGTGTGGGCGTGGCCGAAGCCCCGCGACAAGACTACGGAGCCGCCCGACGGCGACCCCAGCCCCGAGCCCACGCCGCCCTCTACGCCCAGTGTGGTTAGTGCCCCCCCACACTCACTAGTGCAACTCAGCCGCAGTAGACGTAACGAAACAGTATACCGAGTTTAAACAAACAGACAAATCAGTGCGGGTACGCCAACGATACAACGCTTACAACTTGACAAATATTAACATTTTTTGTGGCGTTGTCATGACGTTACATGTATTTGACATACGCAAAAAAATATTCCGAGGCACGGCCGCGAGCGGCTTACGCTGTTATCTATTGTACGTCGTTACCGTCGACGAGATTATTTCGACACGAAAAAGTACTTTTTGACATAGACTTTTTAGTTTCATTTTGTTCTACGCCACTTAAGATCGCGCGATGGACGCTATAGTATCGCGTTATAAAATGAAACCTATATTATAAAGCCTAGATTATAAAGTGGCATGTTATTGGACCATACTCCATATTGAAATATTTAAAAGATTACTAGTAATAAGAGTTGTCAAAACTAATGATTTATTTTGGTTTCAGGAGCCAGAGGAAGTAGTAAGTATTGTTTATTAAACAATAAATCCTATGTAAACAACAGTAATATAATACTGTTTAATGGCCAATGAAATACGTTGGTATGCTAAATTGTTTCTTGATGTGTTGGACTATCTCAGGAAGAAGAGGAGGAAGTAGAGGGAGAAGAGGAAAAGATAAAAAAAGAGAAGAAGGAGCTTCCGCCGCCGCTGCCGCCGCCGCCGCCCTCGCCGCTGTCAGAGTCCGACGACGAACTAGCTGTAAGTATCAACGACTGGGTAAAACACCCAGTCATTAACCTCACTTCTTGTGATTATTCTTAACTAGTTGTTACCCGCGATTGCGTCCGCGTGAAACTATAAACTATCCCTTATTAACAACATTTTTCGATTACTGCTCGGCTCCTTTTGTCTTCCTCGATAAACGGACTAACACGAAAATATTTTTTAAATTCCGGCTAGTAGTTCCTGAGATAAGTGCGTTTAAACAAACTCTTCAGCTTTATTAATTATTATTAGTATCGATTTGTCATTGATTCTGTTGCAGCCGGCTCCACAGAAACGAGATGACGAAGAAGTCGAGGTTGTTCCTTTGGAGCCAACGGTGAAAGTAGGCCGCGAGTTACTACCCAACGAGGACACTCAATATAGAACTCAACTGAGGAAGTTGCGAAGGAAAATCCGATCAGCCGATCAGCCCACCGAGGTGCAGATACGGTTGAGCGCAGTACAGGATTTGGCCGAACCGAGCAACTTCAAGGAGCTTCCGGATAAGTCGCAGATTATACGCGGCTCGACGGCCATTTTGGATCGCGCGGCGGACGTTCTACCTTTCGTCGCTATCATGGCTATAGTGACGTCACACAAGTATACCGTCAGCACTTGGACTCCCGGGATCGTAGATTTCATATTGATGAACGGCAAGATGCTGTATGACATTACAAATGCGAAGCTTGTGCCCGCATTTGCTATTGCTATTGGAAAAGAGGTACCTAACGTGACAGTATATAAATAGTAACAGTCATATGATATAATTCTAAATTCAAAAACTTTATTTCCATAATAAGTGGATACCTACAGGTTTTGACATTACAATACTCCAAACTAGGCGTAGCCTGTACTATGGAGGAAATGCTACGAATACAAAATATTGATTAGGGCTTATCAAAGTTATGTGAAGGAAATTATAAACATATTTTTAAAAAAATTAAACATTACAAAAATCATAACTTCTACAACTTATTCAGAAGTCGTTACTGCCTGTTGTGTGTGTGTGCGTGTGTGTGTGTATGTGTGTGTGTGTGTGTGTGTGTGTGTGTGTGTGTGTGTGTGTTTGTGTGTGTGTGTATGTGTGTGTGTGTGTGTGTGTGTGTGTATGCGTGTGCATGTGTGTCTGTGTGTGAAAATAAACGTTAATTCATACATGGGAAAGTATATCCATACTAATAATACAATGCATAAGTAACACTTTTAAACCACTGGGCAAATTTTGATGAATTTGATTTTAATAAGAGACTTCGAATTTCGAAAAAAGACAGGATACTTCTTATCCCGAAAAAATATACGGTTACCAGGCGATAAACGAATTGTGACGCAACGGCAAGCGGGTGTCATGTAATAATATGAGTTTTGTATTTCTCATAAAATTTCCACACTTTACAAGTGAGCTAATGGGTTGAAAATATTTTGAATTAGCTACCGCCATAAATCAAAATTTTACGTTTTCAGACTTACCACTGCAATCTTGATGTCGTGACTAAGGGTGTAACAAGGCAGCTGGAGGACATTTTGTCGTGTAAATTCTTCACCAAATACGACAGAGGCTTTGTAACTACGGCCGCGTACAACTGTGCAATTTTCCAACGCAACGACCTGTTTTACTTGTTCGATGGCACCACCTGTAACCCAATGGGATTGCGACAAGACGATACAGGGAAAGCATGCTTGCTTCGGTATAAAAATATGCACGATCTTGTTACAAGGTAAATCTTTTTTATACTCAAGCATTTTCCCTCTCGGAAATGTTTTAACCAACGGGTGCATAGCAATTAATTTATTTGTGCACCAAACTGCATCAAAATCCGTTCAGTGGGTTTGGTGTGATTGCCATTGTGTATCCCATTTAAGAAAACTTTTACATGTATAATAGTAATAGGTTTGGAACTTATTGAAACTAAATAGAAAATTTCATCAACCTTACATACCTGACGATATATTATAATCTAAGTAATTATAAATTATAATTTATTAATGAAACTACTTAAAATATATTTTTACAGGATAGCGAACAACAAGAACGGAACGAGTGACCAGCAATTTATACTCAGTCGCATTATTGTGACACGACGTATAGAAAAGTCGCGAAAATCCAGGTCCTCAGCTCATATCACCGACGATCGTAGGAGTTCATCTTTATCGGATACAAAAAGTGAAACTGTCGTAGGCTATCAGCAAGTGAACGACGAAGTTAAAATCCAGGGGACGACGGCCCTGAATGACTATGGCACTAAAAGTTCAAACGAGAAAGCCTGTCACTTCGTCAGTCTGATAGCTCTGCTCATGGCTACTATGCACCCCCTCCACACGTGGGATCACACGATGGTCGATATTTGCATCGAGAAAGGCCTCGAAATATACGAAAGAGCGGTCAATCTGAGCCCGTGCGAGAAAAGAATAATAAAAAATATCGTACTTGACGACAAAGTTATAAACTTAAACTTGAAGAGGATTGACGTAGAGAACAAGAACCCTGAAAATCTTTTGAAGGATTGTTTGAATGGCGTTCTGAGTAGACTGAAATACGTCATGGTCAGATTCGATACATGTACGCTGGCCTTGTGCAAAAGCGACTCTAGCTACCACGTCTTCGACCCGTACCCGTCGCCTTCGACAAAGAAAAAATTGAGGCATTCTTCAGATTCGAGTATATCCAGTAGGAGGGACTCTAGCAAAACTAGTACACCCAAGGCGGACCAAGCAGGAAATTTTGCTGGCTGGATTTTATACGAAACTCTGGAGCCGCTAATCGACAGAATCAAGAGGGCAACGACGGAGTTCAATTCTCCTAAATTTTACACCTTCGAGTTGACATCAGTTAAAACGGCTCCCAGACATGTCGCGCTAAATTATAGACACTGTCCCCTATTTAAAGAGCAGATGTACTGGTTAAAAATTGAAACGGTGCCCTGGTCCAGGGTTAATCCGTGCAACGACTCGGGAATCCCAAGGAAGACTCCAAAATCGCTCTGGAACGATTGGGATATTGAGTTTGCGGGAGATCTCTACTCGCTGTGGGGAACGATACATCCTAGGGATAAAAAATTTGATGAAAGTCACCGCGGTAACCAGTACCTGGCGGTGTCCGTCGTCGCTATAGCAATGACGAAGGCTTGCAAACTAAGCGCTTGGACGACTAGCCTCTTGGATGGTATCGTGGAAATTGGTGATAAATATCACAAAAAATGTGCATCAAAACTGGGAAAAAATTACGAGTTGAAAATAGACGACTTGAGTGCCAATTTCGACGCAATGTATCCATATTCTTTTACTGTTAAATTTGAAGAAGTTATTTTTGGATTTGTTTACGACATATATCCAGACCGATTCAATCTGACCAGAGCGTTAGTTTATTTTTTTGAAAAGAATATGTTAGGCATTTTAGTAAGCCCAGTGAAAAATTTGGCATTCGGTAAAGTTGGCACCTCATATTTTATGTTTGATTGTCAAAGTTTTGGAACTCCCATTTTTAGTCCTGGAAAAGGAGCATCCTACATTTTGAAATGTGAAAGTCTCAACAGACTTGTGTATTGCATGACAGTCACTTTGAACATCAAGCGTCATGAACAACAGTTTCACTTGTTCAGTGTCTCTGTTACACTAAATGAGAGAAATAAATAAGTGATTCTTAACATTTATTGCTGTCTTCCTCATCTTATATTTCAGTTATGCTCGCCCTAGTCATATGAGTTATGACACCTCACTCAGAATAATAATTACTTAACTCTAATATAATTTATATTTGACATAAGCTCCATACATTATCTGTTGACAGGTACCTACTTCACCCACTTTCATCTCTGACTGCCACAGGCTACAGCAATTTTAGTAGTACGTAGTAATCTATGCACAGCAATAAATCTGTGGCCTGGTAATTAATTATTATTTTCAGTAATGAGTGTTATAACAATAAATCAGCATTCTTACATAGTTATTATGTTATTATTCAGGTGTTACACGAAGTATATAAAATGTTTTTATGCAGACTTATGAAATATATATATATATGTATTGAAAAATAAATTATTGTTAGTCTCTTAGTTTCTAATTATTACATTAAAAAGGGCCTATGTTGTTTTCTAAAAAAATTATTATAAAGAGATTATAATATTTTTAAATTTCTTCATCAAAACTTAAATAATAATTTCTTATGGGCTTAAGTATACTGCCCTTTTATCGTTTATTTTTATTAATAACTTCCAAAACATTGGCCTTTTAGCACAAAAAATATCTTTCTTTTACAATAAACTGGCATTACAATCTTGTTTCATACAAAAACATACTTTGGTGATTTTAGCACCGATCTACAGAATTATTTATCATTTAATTTGTGCATTGTGTGGTTAAAGAAGATTTTGAAGTTAGTCCCCTAAATATTAACTCCCTAATTCATAAAAAAATTTAAGCAATGTTTAACTAATCAAGGTTGGCAGTCCCTTACTGGAATATTGAAAACGTCACAAGACAGAAAGGGATAGCAAACCTCAATTAGTTAAACATTGCTTTAATATTTTTATGAATAAAGGGGTAAATTGAAACTAAATTTAATTAAATATATATAGTCATAACAATTAATATCTCTGAGTTTCCATTCCTGAGTGAGTCACTGGGCATCCAACAATCAGCATACTTGTGATAGCAAGTTCAAACAACCTTAAAGCTGATATAAGATAAAAATTTTAGTTTATTACTTATTTGGGACAAGAATATGAAAAAATAAGAATGTCTTACCGTGTTATAAGTTTTATTAAGTTTCCTATTATTGCTGTTATTTTATATTAAAGCGTTCTAAACAGTGGTTATAATAGAAAATTTCTTAATGAAACAAAATATGTATGTACGGGCTATTTAAAAAATAATAAATATATTATGATTGCTTATAACTTTCTATAGTAAACTTAATATTACAAAAAGGACATATTTATTCTATGTCAAAACAGATATTAGACACTTTTGCCAAACAAAAAGCATGTTTCAACACTTTCAAGTATCAGAAGCTTAAAGTGTGAGGCAGAACCCATATTAGTGTTAACAGTTAACCTACTATAAAAACTAACCAAAATTACAGTTATACTATTGCAATACACACTTATTTTCGTAGTAATATCACAACTAAGAATTATGAATATACAAAAATAAAAAAATTAGCTGGTGTATAATATTTTATTTTAACTGTAAAAACCTTAATATACAAAATGTATTGAATTTAAACAAGCAAATACACTACAAGGTTCCTATTCCAGATCAGGCAAATTTTCATCATCTGAATCACTCTCTAGGTCATCAAAAGAGGGTTTCTCTCCCTTATCACCGCCACCACCGGGACCCATAGCTCGCAGCATCTCTTCGATGCTGTAGTTGTCGCCGGCGCCGTCAACATCTTCATCTTCATCGTCCTCGTCTTTCCATTTATTAAAGTCTACTTTAAGGTAATGTGGTTTCTTTTTGTCCTTTGTGAGGGATGGCCAATAGGGCGCATTTTTCTTTTCCTTTCGCAGAACCATTTCTATGCAACGACCTTTGTTAATGTAAGCACTATTTTCTGGAACTACTGTGTCATATAATTCGATTGTGACTTCATGGTTTCTTTTATCTTGCACGTTCACACCCTTAAAATATACGGAATCTTTTTCTATTTTAATAATTGGATCTTTGGATTCAACGCTAAATGTGAGAAGAACGTTATCTTTCCGCTGTGCCCATAGTACAGGTGGAGGTACTGGTGCTTCTGCAGACATTTTATTTGCACAATTAAAGTAAAATAAAGTTAATTTTAAACACCACGTGAAACAATTGATCAAACGTGAACTTTTCTAGAAACGCTTTTCGATTCACGATGACTGAAGTTTGGAATCCATTCGGCGATTCGAAGCGGCGAGTTATCTATGGTTTTCTGTCCTGCCAGTGATCAAAAATCGAAACAAATTTTTCATTGTCTATGGCTCTAGATTAGTAAGGGATACTGATTCTTGGCGGGAATTTGAAAAGGCGCGAATGAAATTTTTTTCAAAATTGAAAAAATATTTAATTATTAGTAAT
>JAOTAV010075034.1:0-13071 GCA_026546445.1 Cyclargus thomasi | reverse complement strand
ATTATACTGTGAGTATGTATGTCACTGAACTTCTCTTAAACGATTGGACCGATTTTGATGAAATTTTGTGTGTGAGTTCAAGGGATCTGAGAATGGTTTAGATTCACAAAATAGCTCGGCAGGACCACGGCTTCGGGGTCAACTAGTCTATTATATAAAAATAAGTCGGATTTTCCTTCCTGACGATATCACTCCAGAACACACGAACCGATTTCCAAGATTTTGCATTCGTTGGCAAGGTCTGGGTTTTCGTAAGGTTTGTAGCAAAAAAATCAGGAAAATTTTAAGAGGAAAGTTATCACAGAGTTTTAAGTGTGTATGTTTGTCACTTCTTCACGTTTAAACAGCTTGACCGATTACGACAAAATTTATGATGGAGCTACATGTCTGATATTTTATATCTACACAATTACTATGTTGCGGAAGATATGACACAATTACTTTGTTGTGAGCAGCACCATGGGGCACAGCTAGTATGTAAATAGAAATAGTCCAGACAAGGCGGTTTTTCTTACTTCACTTGACCCAAAGTGACTACTTACAAATTGTTGAACTTTTCGTAAAGAATTTTTTTTTCTAGGTTTTAGACGCAGACTATGATCCGCTCACCTACGTAGAGAAGTGTCTACGAGGGGAAATAAAGGCTGACAGAGCTCATTGGAATACAAGTGGTAAGTTTTTTTGATTGCTATTATCAATTATGCATTCGCTAAAGATTGGCGTTATGGTCAGAGTAAACCTACATAGAGTAGGGCAACTCCCGTTTGACATAACAAAAGACGTTCTGGATACAGGGTTGTCGATTATTACATTGATATACCTACGTAATTATTTTGAATTACAATACGTAGTAAAATTATTTTTAGGCCGATTTTAGACTTATAAAAGTGCCCGATATGTTATGCACAACAAAATGTCAAGGCAATAAATTCTATTCCATAAGTGTCGGATAAGTAATAAGGGAGTAAATCAGATAAACTAACTGGCATTCTGAACCTGATCAGATAATTTATCTGGCAAATATTTTATCTGTGTGATATATATTTGAAGCTTTATCAGTAAGTGTTAGGAGTTCTATTCACATAATAATATGTATTATGAATTTTTAAGCGAAATGTTTTCACAGATCTGACGGCGAGGCTGTCATGGATTAATTGGGAAAACCTCGGCGTCAACCCTCAGAGGCGGAGTGTTCTAACTTCATTGGCACTCAGTTCAGAAAACTTGCAGTACCCTCACAATTAATCAAAACTATCAAGTTTTTAAATTTGAAAATAGAAATCGAATTTGTTATACGGCCCCACCACGTTGGCCATTGGCAATGGCATTGAGTAATGCCTGACAAAGATCACTAAAAATTTTATTTCGCTTTCAACGCCACAACTATTACAGTGAATTCTATAACAGGGACACATACGATCCTTAAAAGTTTTATCACTTACTTTTGTTACGGCCTGTTTATGAACACCTTACGTACGAAGCGTATATTTACGATTACTCATTATAAACTAGTTATCCTACTATAATAATGGTCATCCAACATTGAATATAGGCTAACGTGGTAAGGAGCCTTTAGATTGCATAATTTAATAATTGTTTTAGATCCATTCAAAGAGTAGATAGAAGCGAGAAAGCATGTGTATGACGTAACAGAAATCTTATGATGCAATACCAAATAAAAAATGTTTTATCCCGGGTCCGATGTCCAAAAAGAGATTCGGCGAGTTGCGGAAATGCTTTTAATACGTTAAAAAATGAAACAAGTCGACGGCGAAAATACATCGCACTGGGGGAAATTTCATGCTTTTATATCTACGCGTCTTTCGTTAAGAGGGGTACACAGTTTTCCGCTCGCGTATAATATAGACATTGTGTGCCATTTGCTACACGTTGACTTCCATATTTTAATATTAAATGTACAACTCAAATACTCAGTAGATTGCCAAATAGCAAGCTAGATATAGCGTTAGGACGACTTTTTGTAAAAAAAATATAAACGAAATAATCGTTACACAATATCCAATTACTGATAGTTCAACTCTGTTGTGCGCGCGGCCCTATGTGTGCGTTGGCTCCAATATGTGGCAGTTACGCGGTAAGCGTTGTCCGCGTAAAAAAGGTTTACTTACACACAGTAATCTATAATCAAAATAATCCAATAATATTGGCATTTTAAAATTGAATAGTATTGAAGCTAAATACTTTGAATTGAACAAAGAGCAATAATTTTTAAAATGTTATAAATCTTAGTAATAAAAGCGTTGAAACTTACAGTAGATCTGTCATAGAATTTTAAACGACAATTTAAGTGTTTGTTAAACAACAGTCATCACACTGAAAACAGATATAATATGCAATGAGTATTATATATACATATTTTGAGTATGTTGTACTATGAAATAATATTGTATAATTTATACTATATGCTATTATTTTTTGTAAGAAGTACTAATCATAGATTTTATTCTTATATTATAACAAACAATTTTCTAGTCATGGTGCAATATAGAGTAGGTTTAGTTATAGCAATATGTATAAATTATAATTTATGGAAAAAGTAAATAAACAATATTAATTACAAAATCTTTTATTTTTTCTTAGGGTCTGTTTCCCCGCTTACTTTTAAAGTTTCTGTTAGGCTATCCACAACTTTTTTGACAGATTCTCCATACAAAATCTGTCAAATAAAGTTGTATCTGTCAAATAAATCTGGAAGCGGTGAAACAGGTCCTCAATTTATTTACACTGATATATAGGTCATTAAAGAGGTAACCGTTTTTTATCCACAAAGTCGACCTCGTAGTGAGCAAGTTTCAATTACAATTCATTACTTTCTTGTTAACTTCTTCGGAAGATTGATGGTTTGCCTCGTTGTTGTTTCATAAAGTCGCAACGAACAAAGATCACTCTAACAACTTTGTTTTTATAGTCTCATCAACCCTCATAAAACTTTAGTTCCTGAAATGATAGTTTGTTTTTTTACAGGTCGTGGAATTCTTGGAGGGTCACGGCATTGACATCATGTACTTCATCGATTTCATCAACCAGGCTGTTGGTAAGTTAGAGTTTATAGCTTGTAATAAGTTTACTTATACAGTGTGTAACAAAAGTAAGTGATAAAACTTTAAGGATCGTATGTGTCCCTAATATAGAGCTTACGAAAAAAATTATTTTGTGATGTGTATGGTCAAACTCATGTCGCTCGAGCGCTTGGCCATACAAAACACGAAAATTTGTTTTCGCTTTAACCGCCTGGATATACTTAACAACTTGTTGTAAACCATATATCCAAAAACTTCAATACATATTTTTGTTACTTCACACTTGACACATCATACATACAAAAAATATTACAAATGCGAAAGTAACTATGTGTATGTACATTACTATTTCATACCAAAACAAATTTTGGAGAAATTTGGTATGAAGATACATTGAATCACGGAAAAGGACGTAGGATACTTTTTATCCAGAAAAAGAGTACGGTTCCCGCGTGATACACGAAATTTGGTGCATCGGAGTTGCGACGTCATCTCGTACCTTCTAAAATATATATTTTTTTCATGTAAGTTTCATTCATTGGCAATTTCCAGGTCCTAGGATTATTTTGTACTTGTAGATAGGTTTTTCAATGAATATGTAAACTTTACAAATCGTTTATTGTCCAAAAAATAAAATCTTTTTTTTACAGACTCCATCGGCAGGAAGCGTACAGAGAGGCACACGCTCAGCGGGCGCGACATTTCTGGCTACATCAAGGACGTCATCTCCGAGTTCCCTAAGGACAAGCTGACAGCCCTCTACGAGCAGAAGGTCGCGGAGCACGAGGACTTCGCCAACGCCATGGCCGATATGGAGACCGACGAGTGGAAGCAGACCTTCCAGGCTCTGTTGGATAGCGAGACTTTCCAGAAGGAAACCCAGATCCTCCACGAGCACGGCATCGACCTCGACGTCGTCGTCAGCGAGATCACCGCCGTCTTCGGTATCTTCTAGATGTTAAATGATCAATAAAAACGTTATAAGACAAACTTTTATATTCTTTTATCCTATTAAGATGTATTATGAATCTGGCAGTTTGGTGTTTGTTATTTCAATCGCCTGAGCCAAACAATGAGTTAGATACGCCAAGAGGTCACCAGCTGAGCGACCCTTACGCAACCCGTACTGTTTGTCTCCATTATCTTAGAGGTAGGTAATTGCGATTGGTCTGTAGTTGTAGGGATTGGAGCGGTCGCCTTTTTTGGGGATTGGGTGCACTAACGCTGTCTTCCAAGATGTCGGGACTATGCCATGGGAATAAGAAAGCCGAAAAAGACGCGTTAAGACCGGGGCCAACTCTGGAGCACACTTTTTCAACACAACAGGAGGGATTCCATCTGGCCCATACGACACCAAAAGTGTTGAGAGAACGGAGGATAGTTCGCACTGCGCGCTGATGGAACCGGATATCCGACTAGATGCTCTTGCATCGCGGTATGGTCGGCGGTTTCTGTCCCCCATCATCAAGAGTAGAGTTGGACGCAAAGAGCTTGGCAAGAAGATCGGCTTTCTCCTTTGCATCGTGGGCCAATGACCCATTTCCTACGCGTAGAGATGGAAGGGATGGCTTGCAGAAATTTCCTTCAATAGCTTTGGCAAGAGACCAAAATGCACGGGTTCCTGAAGGAAGGATTTCGAGTTTCTTGCCAATTCTACTGACGTGCAGTTTCTTTGCCCGAGCGATCTCTCTTTTGAAGGATCTGGAGGCAAGGTTATACTCTTTTTTTAAATCGCTGGTATTTAAATCCTGAGAGGAAACTGCGCGGGCCCAAGCTTGCCTCCTGCTTCCGACGAGAAGCTTTTTTGGAGGATGAACCAAACAAAGGACGAAATCTACTACCACGTGGCACTACAGAGGACAGGATGAAAAGTTCCACACCCTGTACTACCACGTTGGTAACAGAATAAGCAGTATTCTCAGAATCATCCGGTAAGAAGCACAACCGCCCCCAAAGGTAGGGTGCAAAAAACGACCTCATCCCGTCCCAATCTGCCAACTTGTAGTGCCACACACGACGGTATTTAACAGCACGCTATCGCAATAAACTTGATAAAGGCACAAAACTCCTCCGATCCGATGAACCAAGTGGTGCGGTCACTGAAACTTGGTAGCCGGATTAGAAGTTAGCAGAAGGTCCAACAGGGAACGATTCTGACCTTCCACATCTGGGACACGTGTAGGCGTGGTTAACAGTTGTGTTAGATCGTTTGCAAGGCCAAAGTCGCAGACAGATCTACCCGCGTAATCTGTTTTACTGGATCTGAACCAGTCTGCGTGGTGGGCGACTACTGAACGGATTGAAATAAAATGTGGTAAAATCAAAGAATTTAAATTTTAAATTCATACCAACGTATTTGATTGTATTCCTTTGGGATTTAAAGCGAGCTGTACGACAGATGAATGATTTTTCTTTTTGTATAGGAATTAGGAAAACCAGAATCAGACATAGACGTATAAAGAGAGGGGGCCGGGTAGGACGTGCCTACCCCAGAATGATCTGGTGAACACTTTTTTTTTTATCTATGGACGCTTCACACCACATAAGTCTGGCCCCGTGCTAAGTACCCGAGGGACTTGTGTTACAGGTGCCAGAGAACGGAAATATATTTAATACTTTTGAACACGGAACCGGTGATGTCGGCGACAGCAGCTAGTTATGATAACACTGGCAACAATTTCAAAGGACATTAAATTCAATCGCCTATCGTGATGATTCGTGATCCCTTGTTTAAATTGGAATATTGCAGAGGGATTATTTTATACACCGCCTATCTGATCGTTGATGATTTTACTAATTATTTTACACCACATACAAATATGTATAGGACATCAGCATCCATCAGTGATATCAAAGCTATTTAACCACGTAGATGGCGTTCGGTTTGGAAGATCGTAAAATCCTTACTAATATTATAAATGGGAATGTGTGTTTATTTGCTGTTCCTTCATGGCAACCAATCGACTTGATTTCTGGCATAGACTAAGTTGAAAGGATGGTAAGTTACATAGGCTACTTTTGGTTTTGGAAACAAAACATAACGTTTTTGAAAAAATCTATTTTTTATGAATTTTTAACAAAAGCTAGTACGATATAAAAAAAACTCATGGCACTGGAGTCCTTGCCCATACAAACCACAATTTGATTCGCATTTAACGCTGCTTTTTTAGTTTTTTTTTTTACCGTAAACATCTTAGAGGCGACACACACAGCTGTATCACTTAACTTTTGTTGACACTCTGGATACGAATTAAGAATAGCAATTATTTAAAAGTTTTCAATATTCCTGGGTCTTGTATATTTATTAAATATGTAAATAATATAATAAAAATCTTAAATACGTGTATTGTATAAAAGTATTAAATATATTTCCGTTGTCTGGTACCCGTAACAAGTCCTTCTATAGTACTTAGCACGAGACCAGACTGACGTAGTGTAAAGTATCCAGATATATTATTTTTATTATTATTTTTAGTAAGTATAAATTTGAACACATACGGAACCTAAACTATTATCGCCCACTTATTTTACGCCATAACTCCCTTACTCATAAAAATATTCAAGCAGTGTTTAGCCAATCAAGATTAACTGTCCCTTTCTGTCGTGTGAGGTTTTTAATATTCCAGAAAAGGACAGCCAATCTTGATCAGATGAACACTGTTTAAATATTTTTATAAGAGGGTAAGTGTATATACTTATGTCTGTAGACCGTATCTGTGAAATCAATAACATAATATTGTTATGCCTAGGTATTGTTCACATCTGTGCTGTGACAATAGATTAGTTAGTAGTTTACAAAACAGTATGACTTATATAATTTATTTTAATCCTATAACACTTTCATACACTCGGTAGCAAGCAGTACATGCATTTGTCGAATATAACTAATTAAAATATTGTTTCATTATTATATAATTTTGAAATGGATTTATTAAAGATTATACTGGTATATTGTGATTTGTGTTTTGTTATTGCAAATAGTAAATTTAATAAGGTAAGAATTTTTATTTTGAATATATTTTACCCGTGGTTTCGCTCCTGTTGAACTAGGGAATTACTCGTATTGAAGAATTTATTCGGAATAAAAAGTATCCTTCAATCTACAAGTAGGATGCATATGTCATAACATGCACTGCCTAATTTCAACTCGGCCTGTTCAGTCGTTTGGAATAAGGCGTTGACGGTTGATTATTAAAACAGTATTTTCGGTTTATAGGTATCTTTTTTTAATGACAATGATGACAATCTTCAGAAACATAACATCACACATAATATCTAAACGCGACAGAAAACAAAAAATAAATTGAACCTGATAAGGTCGACTTATGTTTATAGAGAGAGAACAACTGAATATATAGTACCACGCTTATTTATACTGGACCCAATAACTTTAAGGAAAATCATTTAGAAGAAGATTAAATACAAGTTTAAGTAATTTTATTTAAGCTAATTATGAGATGAATACGACTCAGAATGAGAAATATATTTTCTTACCATAAAAATGTACTTTCGTAAAACTGTTTTTTAATGTTAACTCTAATTTAATTATGTTCAAAGGTCCTTTGATATATTTTATATACAAATTTTTATTCTCTTGTTATTGATATTCAACAATAATAGTTCTATAATACTCCGAACAAACCTTTATGGTTTATGGAGAGTAAATTTTTTCACTATACGTATAATCAATAAAAATAAGTAAATAGAAATATATATTTAGATTAATACATGTAATATAATAAATAAATGTTTGTTTGTTACAGACCAGCTGCAATGTAAAAGAAGACATGGAACTCAAGAACTCACAGCCAACAATTACGGTTGCCATTGAAGATTTAGATAAGGACTTGTACAAAACTAGCGACACAAAGAATTTAACTGTAGACGAACGATCCTTAGTGCTTTTAAACAAAAAAATCAGAACAAAACAGGCGCTTAGACACATAAAGTTACCTTTTCCATATGCAAAGTTAATACTTAAAAATTATTTGCTCAACATCGAAAATATGTTAGTGGAAGGTGAAACCAAAAAGTATTGTAATAATTTAATCGATAAAGAAGTATTACAATATGAAGATCATAATTCTAAATTTTACAAAGTTCAGAAGGACTTAAATAATTACAATGTCGACGAAAAACATGAGGATTCTCAAAACGACACAAATCTTCAATAATATGATGATGATGATGACCCGAAAAAGGGAAATTAATAAGGAAACTGCTGATTCATACTAATAAGACATGTGATAATGAAAATTTTATGTACCTCCACAATTGATAATGTGAATTAATTGTTACTTGTTATTGTAATCGACTGTATTAAAATTATATATTATAAGTATTCTAGAAACTTGTGCGACTTAACTAGGCACATGATCTTGACAAAGTCATTTTGGAAAAAGAAAAACATTACAAAACGTCCAAAAATAGCAACAGAACACTAGCTAAACTATGGATGCTTGTATCGGTAACAAGTCTTCTGTTGCTGTTTTTGGACATTTTGTTTTTTTACATTTTTCCAAAATGAGTTTGTCAAGTTCTTGTGCCTAGTTAAGTCACACAGATTACACAAGACGACAACCGTTGCGCCAAAATTATTATTTTTTCCGGAGATAAAAGTATTCTATGTCATTTCTCGGGAGTCAAAGTATTTCTATACACAATTCCATCAGAAATGCAGGTCCAGTGGTCAAGACGTGAAAGCATTACATAGAGAGAGATTTACCTTCGAATTTATATTTTAGTATAGATCTAACCTAATAAAAAACAAACATAATTTTAAGACGGTAAAAAAAATCTACCAATTTAGCTTCGAAGCTTAAAACCTTCAATTTCAATCTTCTGTTGTGCAAACAACACCAAAGTATAAGTACGTGTATTTGCAAAAACAATCTTATTGTTACTACCATGTTTTTGCAAATACACGTGCTATGCAATGCTACAAAGTGAAATAGCACACATGTTTTGTCTCGACGTGCAAATATTTTGAGAATAATTATTATTTTAATGACAATATTGTTAATTAAAAAGAAATACATAGTTAATTGTCACGATTATTACAAATTATCAATTGTAAATGTTATTTTCTAATATTAAAACAAAAAATACAAAAACGATACCGTGTCAGCTCTAAAAATAAAAATAAAACATACAAAAACCAAACCGTGTCAGCTGATAAAATCGTCCGGGTAGATACCAAACCGAAGTTATATACAAATGCGTGTGACAGAAGTGTGCAATTGACGAATAAAAGGGGCAATAAAAAGTAAGCAAAGCAGCAAAGGGACTGAGGAAGTTGTAACCGGGAGCCTGGTTTAGTACAATAGCAACAGAAATCCCCCCATAGTGCGGGGCCCGTGTCGATCAAGATTACGACCGCTCAAAGCTATCGCGATGAAATCTGCGCGCGCACACTTTCCGTCTACGCCGTTGTTGCTTCGAGAAATGAAATGTAAACACTGCAGAATGCCAACAGATGTCCAGATAGCCAATAGAATATTCCTGGACCTAGAGCACTGGACGTGACAACTTGTCCTGGGACATCTTCTTCAATTTTCGTGTAGGATAATATTATTTTTGTATTAGCATTAAAAAAATTTATTGTAAGTTTATAATACTACTAGAGCGTTTCTAAATTCAAGGAATTTCTATTGTGAATGTAGGTTGCTTGTTAAATAAATTAACAAGTACTTATCTTTAGTTATTATAATAACATGTACCAAAAGATACGTACTATCATAGAGAAATTATACCTAATAAAATAATTTGTCTATGGTACTATCGAATAAATTGATTGATTGCCAGTTGACAGACCTACGTGATCTGGTCGGAATGTATTCCATGTTAGCCTTAGTTCTTTCGTCTGGGTTTGACATAACGTGACCAAATTACTTAGGTCTACGTTTTGGCTATAAATCAACTTCCCTCATTACACATTATTAAAATTGTAAAACGTAAAAGTTACAATATTTAATTACTTATTTTAATATGATCATGTGTTTTGTCGTATGAGGATTTTACCTTGCGTCAACTGTTTTAAAGTACCTCATCTAGTAGACTTATGTCTGTGAAGTTCTTTGCTGTATTTGTTGAAGAAGATGACTTCGTTCGGACTAGGACATTGTCCACGGATATACAAATATTTTCGGACTTTTCACTGAGAAAAGACTGTATTCAATCGGCTAAATTATTTCGCTGAGCTAAATCTCAATAAAAGTTTTTATCTTCCTTCCTTTTTTATGATACTGCCTTGTTCTAATTTACTAACTTTACCTTAATAATACTATACTATAAGTGGAAGAAGCGAATAACTCACATTTTTACAACCTTGGAGTAAATACACATTTTGCACCGTGAAATTTTGATAAATCTTGTAATTTACTTCTTTTATTATCTAGCTTGTCTTTCTACCTTGCCATCAAATCCGCACTGTTTTAATTTCAATTCATTTTTCCGGACCTAAAACTTCTAAATACGCAAAAATTCGGCAGTTTTTGAAATGTTAGTTACCAGTTTCTTCTATTAATGTACTCATTTGTATTCATGTAAATATATTTGTCATGATATAAACTCAGAAAGTGCTAATTTTTAATTTTTAAAGTAAAAATTGTTTCAAAAATGATTTCACCATTAGAATTCTACATTGTCCTACACAAACAATTTTTCAAAATCCTCCAAAAGGAATTTCGTGCGGGATTAAAAATCAAAATACACCAAGTATTTCAAGCCGCGAACAATGGCTAGTTTGATATGGTTCGGCAATAAGGTCCTTAATCGGTACATATTTGTTGGCAGCGCAAAGCCTGATTACATCACACGGACGTGCATTACGAAGGCTTTGCCAGGCATTGGCGCGTCAATCAGAGTCAGACACACTGAGGGCGGTAAACACCGTCATTTTAGAATGCTTTTGCATAGTAACAAACAAGATTTTAGATTCCCCTAATTTTTGTCGTACCGAAAGTGTGCCCGTACAGCGAATGTTTTATTCGCACGTAATTTTTTTCACCAGTCCGGATATTCTCGTACTGTGTGTTACAGAACGGGACGTAAAAAATCTGTGGGAATAAAAATAACAGTGCATCCATAAGTTTTGTATGTTTTTTCCTAAAATGACGCCATTTTTAAATTATCATACCATATTATAACATATATCATAAAATATCGCCATTTTCAAATTATCCAAATATTCTGCTTATAGGTATAACTATAAATGCAAAAGTAAGTTTGTAAATACCTAAAGATGTAGGTATAATGGATGTATGTTATTTGTTCGGTCCAATACTTTACCGACTTAAAAAATCGAAGTTGGTTGAATACATTTAGTTAGGTTAGTTTTTACTGTGGAAAAATATAACAATTATTTATTTTCACCTGCAAACCGCAGATTCCACAGCGGGGAACTAGTCCTATTATAACTGAAAGTGCCACCGAAATAAGTAAAACATTTTAATTGTAAATTAGGACCGTAGTGCCAAAGTTTGAAGTTAATTCGAAATTGGAAAGCGCCGCTCAAAATGTTGAGATGTGCATATTTTATTTACTTATAACCGCGCCGCACCGCTGATTCTGCCAACTCAAGTTTCTTAGCAATTTTGTTAATTACAGAATGATATAAGAGAAACAATTTATTAAATATTCAATATTAACTTTTGTACGCGGGGACTTTCGGTTTTCTTTGTTGCTTTCATTTTTAAACAAAATTATGTGCCTAAACAAGGCATGCATTCTGGAGTTTGAAAATAAAGCAATACTATTTTTTGTCAGTCAGAATGACTGACATAGAATCGGGCTAAAATTTGGCATCCCGATAGACGTTATGGCGTAAGCATTTGTTAACAAAGGATTAAGGATATTAATATATTGTATACAAAATAAGGAATGCAATTTTGTATTAAAGCCGCAGGCAAAAGTTATAATATAAGGTATAATGAAAACACACTTGTAATAAAAGTATAAAAAATATGCGTTATATATATTTCGTCGTAGTAACGTTGTAGTAACAACTTGGATGATAAAGGTCTACGCGACAAGATTATTCTATAGAACTCACGTTTCTTGTCTCAACGGTCTCGTATTGATAGAAAAATATACATTGAAGAGAAGCAGACAAGTTTATACAGTAACATATTACTACATTATTTTAAACAACTAAAAACTACAATGTTGAGATATGTTACAAGCAAAAGTAACTAGATGGCGCTAATGATACTGAAATTAGAAAAATCTTATGAGAAATAAAACAGCTCTTGAAAAAATTTAATAAAAATCTGTATTATTCTGTGTACAATATTTGGAGGTATACAAAAAATATAACCTTAATTGGGTTATATAATAGCTTTTTAAAATAAAGGAATTTAAAGCAATTTATAGCATTGCAATTTATAGAACTTATAGAATTTATAGCAATGTATTGTAATTCTTAAATTTGAGTAGCCACTTTTCTACTGTTACCTTTTTAAATAAAAAAAAAAAATCTTAAATTTCTCATGTGCAAATTTGCACGTGTAAATAACGCGATAAGGATACCAAAGATATACTTATAAATAAATATGGCAATCATATTCAAGATTATAGATTTTTTCAGTAAACTGTTTATCTTCACGTGAATAAAGCAAAAATTATGTAAGTATATGGAATATTCCATCCCTCGCATACTTATTTTTTTTCAATTTTCCACAACTTAAAAAAAAACTGTAGAATTATTAACCATATCTATGTCATAAAATAACCAATTACACTATTTACCTTACCAGCTTTCAAGTAAATTGGTGGAATCTTGTAAATAAGTCCTGTTATAACTTCCAGAATATCTTTCAATTTCGATGTTTCAATCGATGTGTGGAGCGCTGATTGGCCGTATTGCTGTATTTGACAGTTGTTTCTGAAGACAAAGAACTCATTTGAAAGTAAATAAATAAAACGGTTGCATATTATTATTAAACTTAAAACGAAGTCCAAGAGCCCGTGAGTGCCAGACCTTCGGATTTTCATAAAAGCTGAAAATTTTTCTATGTGTGTCCCTAATACA
>JAOTAV010075023.1:0-13071 GCA_026546445.1 Cyclargus thomasi | reverse complement strand
AACTGCGGCGTTTTTTGCTCATAACTCAAAAAGTACTTTTTGTACATAGCGGCATTTTAGCTTGAGGACGGCAGTACCTACTAGTTACAACTCGCTATCTGTGTGTTGTGATAGCGGCACGTTTTCCGCGCATTTCTGGATTAATTGAGTTAGTTATCTGACGTGCGTGATTGATGAACTAACTGCATTTTGCCGTGACGTGACGCGTTATTGCTGTGTAGTTAAATTATTTTTCTAAACGCGCTTTAGGTGAAATTCGAGAACAATATGAACCACAAACAAACAAACTCTTACATTTATAGCATTAATATGGTCTAAGGTCGCTCTTTGAATAATGTCCTAAGTATTATTATAATGCGATATCAAACATTTACTTAATCTAAAGCCGTAAATAAAATTATTGAACTATAATACGGACTTGAATAGGCATATCTTATTTCGCACTTCTAACGGAGAACAATCCAGTTTTATTACACATATTTAGAGACTTAATATGCCTAGCCATAACTTATTATTAGGTCTGACGTCTGGTATGTGATGATAAGGGCTTATGGAAGGTCAGAGTTTACGATCAGCGGAATCAGTGCCGCATCTTTATGCCGCAATAGTGCGCCCTACGGAGGGCACTACAAGGCCCTAACTCACCTCGGTGTAAGGGGACGCATCTCTCTCTTATCGGTTCCGTTAGCCAGGTTTATGGCGAGGCAATTTTCTGGATCATATAGTAACGCTATCGTCGTATCGCGGATTACAGATGCCTAGATGGTGACAGGGCGCTTGGTTACTTTCAATATATTTCATACTATATCTGAGCTTATTTTTGAAGTTGTAAAATTCTAGGGTTCCGTATCTAAAGGGTAAAACGGAACCGTATTACTAATACTTCGATGTCTGTCCGTCTCTCTATCTCCAGACTGTATCTCAAGAACGGTAAGAGCTAAAGAGTTGAAACCTTTACCTTTACAGAATACATATTTCTGTAGCCGCTAGAACAAATACTAAAAACAAAATTACACTTTTTTTTCTATTTCCTTCCTTAATAACAGATTGACAGATTCGACACCCTTCTCAATGGTAGCGTTGCCAAAAAAATTAAATTCTGGTATGAGGCAACGCGCTCCTAGGAGGCCAGGGTTTAAAACCTACCAAGCAAATCAGTATAATATTCTTTTTTTTCTATTTTTTTCCAATTTTTGTATAGATTTAAAACTTTGCTATACATTTTTATTATTTTTTTTTTTATTTTAAAGTTTCAGAAATACGTTTTCCCAATGTTTTTGCTCTGCTACTGGTACGGAACCCTTCGTGCGCGAATCCAACTCGCACTTGGCCGGTTTTCTGTTTGATCGAGGTTAACTTCAGAAATTTTAAATTAGATTTAATTATTCATTTTCGTTGGAAAGACGTTACTCCATGCATTAAAGTAAAATAAAATGCATTAAATTAAAGTAAAATGCCGTTTAAGATAAGATTTTTTGTTAAAATAATATACAACACGGACTAAGGATCTTTGAAAGAAGAACAAGATATTATCAACAACCCTTCATACGTGTGGAATTAAAATTCGTGCTACTAATCGCATACGGAACACCAGTGACGAGTTTTAAAATTATCTAATTCTACAGGATGTAACAAAAATATCTGTTAAAACTTGAAAGTGTGTATGTATTTCTTGTATGCTGTTCACTGTAAAAGTTGCAGCGCTGAAAGCTTAAAAAAATTGAGATTTGTATAGGTGAAGGCCACAGCCACATGTACTTTTTTGCACACACATGCACAAGTAATTTTTGTGTTTTTCTCACCTTCAGCGCTCCAATGTACCGTATACAAGGAACACATACAACTTGCAGGTTTATCACTTTAGTTACACCCTGTATAGGCTATATAGGTGGTTGGTGAACTCACTGGGGTCCTTGACGGCGGTGATGACGAGCTTGAACCCGTTGGCGTCGGTGCCCCAGTTGTCCGTCACGTACTTGAGGGTCACGAAGTTGCTGCGCGTGAACAGCGCGCCCACCTGCTGCCGCGTGTTGCGGCACGACAGGTCCGCCTGGAACACACAACACGACCACTGAGAAAGACGATGTTGGAATATGGAAGAAAGTATGGTGGTTATGATTATATTTGGAACCTGCAAGCTGCACGTAGCGAGGTACCTGCTATGCTACGTAATCAATAACATGTTAAAAGCGTTTTGCCAACCACTGTATATGTATAAAGTCTGTGGCATATACGAAGCGGGCGCTTGACGCTCTTGTGTCCAATATAACAACGCTTTCAGGAGGCTGCTGGCACTACCACGATACTGCAGTGTATCGGGCATGTTGACTGACGCTAGAACAGACGATTTCCTATCTGTTTTACGTAAGCGAACTGCGTCATTGACGTATAGGGCCCGTGAGAGTCACAACATCATTATGAAGGCGATATGTGGGCAGGCTGACGGTGTGATAGAGGCTCACTGGTAGCACGTACATGTACATGTTGCCATTGCGCTGGAACCATGGCGCAGATACGCCAAGTAGACTTCAGTCCATCAAACGACAACAGCAGGTCCCACATAATACTGTACTATAGTGTACTGGTACTGTGTCACCCGCGCTACAGATCATTGCCTAAGTGGTATCCTTTTTGGCGACAAGGCATTACACTACCTACCATTTATTGTGATAAACAGTTTTTATGTTTCTGTATGTGTTTTGTATTTTTTTAATAAGAATTGTGTCCTACTGTTTTATTGTTTGTGTGTGTATACTTTATTGCTTTTATGTAATCTTTTTTGGTTGTTATAATTGTTGTGTAATATCTTATCGCGCCAAATAAATGTTTTTCTATTTATTTATTTAATTATTTTTTTTTTGTTTTACTAACATAGGAATAAGATTCATGTTTATACTAACACATATGGACTATGTATGTCTGCAATAAACACATTTTATTTTTTTTATTTATTTTCTTTTTAAAAAAATAACAACGCGTTTCGCGTTTAGCCACTCGGATGAGTTTGACTTAACGCGACCGAATTACTTAGATCCACGATCTGTATCTGTTTCAACTTCTCTGATTGTGCAAATCCCATATAAAATCTTAGTAAACGAGAAACGAGAAACGCGTTCACGTTCGAATGTGAAAAAAAACGCACACTCAGCACTTTGTTTCACAGCAAATTCCCTAGTATGAGTCGCCATTCGTTGAATTCATTTTTTGCAAAAGTAAATGAAGAACTGCTCCACTGATTTGTGCAAAATTCTTATAAACCGTTTACTAGACAGTGCAGCCGGGAAAAAAACTAAGCATAAGGTTTGGATAGGTGATCCAGTTGTCAAGTTATAATATTACAACGAAAAGTGGCATTGCCTTTCATATAATTATAAGTTTTTTTAGGCACAAGCGCGCAGACGGATTACCTAATGAAAAGCAACTGTCGTCGCCCACTCGTAACATCCGAAGTGTCGCAAGTGCGTTGCCGGCCTTCATGAGGGAATACGGAATGGGAATAGGGATAAGGGAGATGAGGAAAGTTGATTCACCGGTGTTTTCACTCACTGAACGAAACACAGCACAATGCCGTCTCACGCCAGTTTTCTGTGAGGCCGTGGTATCACTCCGGTCGAGCCGGCGCATTCGTGCCGAAGCATGGTTCTTCCACGGTAAAAAGTGGCTTATTTATAAAAAAATGTTTCCCCATATTAGATAACTATTCTGTACGTGTGGTGTACAACACGTACCTATGTCTGTAGAAAATGTTTTATGCAATACGATTCTCGTTCATGCCGCCCCTAGGGTATAAGACTCCTCATATCTTCAAGAGAGAACAACCAATAATAGAGAATTTGATGGTCGATTATATCCCGATATTGACGAGACCGTAATGGAGGACGGGCGCAGAATACGAAACGGCAGGCGTGTCAACAGATTGATCGCCCTGCGGTCTCGCGGCGGTCGGGGCGCCGGTCGCCGGACGGTGAGCCGCCCGAGCCCGGTCTTAGTGAGCGATCGCCGCATTATGTGCCTGTCATATCACGAGAAGCGATCGCGTGCTCACCCCCGCCTCCCCCCCTCCCTCCTCTGCACCCCCCACCACCCCCTCTCCTGCATCGAAGACGCTGCAGCGGATTCTTATATTCCTTTATACGGGCTTTAATAAAGATCGCCGGGGTCGATATTAAAATTCCGATATAAATGTCGAGCGGATCGGCTCGGGGTTGAGGGCGGGCGAGAGAGGGCGAGGGCGGGAGGGCGCCGGCTGCGGAATGCGCCTCTCAATGGAACTTATTATTCACACCTCGCCGTCGAGTTCTCGTCGCATGAAGTAGTCTCGACTCTGCAATGGTAATTACATTGCAACTGCACCCAACTTTTAATTGAAATTTTTCAGGTCGACTCGATAGTAATGATATCAGTAATTATGCTGCACTTGTGTCGTGCTCGGGGCCTGCGGTTGGCTTCAACTTTGTCCTGAATCCGTTACGATATTGTGCCAAATGTTGAACATGTGAATACGAATGTAAATCTTTCTAGGACAGAAAAAGCTCTATCGAAATTGCTGAAATGTCTGAAACAGATTTCTATTTCTCTATTTCAGACAAAGGATAAATACGTTTGAAATTACCACGCTGTGACAAAGAGAGGATTATTTTAATACGGTCTTTAGAGTATGCGGCGCACAATAGACAGCTCGCGGGGGCGGAGCGGGGCGGGTAGCGGTGCGGGTAGCGGGGTGGGAAGCGGAGCGGAGCGGGGGGCGGAGTGCGGATTAACTGGGACTGCAGCTGCTTGATATTCACGGCGCGCTGCGGGGCGCGCCATATTTCCAGACACGCGCCAGGACTTACTCCGGACCTAGTCTATCACGCCTGCAGCCTAATGGACTCGCGAATACTTTGTCTTACATTACTTTTATCATCTTTGTTTGAGCATCTCTTCGGATCGAGCTCAATTTTTAAAGTCCAAAGGATACAGCTCGACCGGAACGCGTTCATATATCCACTTCACAATGTTGCTTTTAATTTGTGTACTTTTGCAGTTTTTTCTCAAAGAATCGCACACATATCGCAGTAGTCCGCCGGGAGCATTACCTGGCGAATCAAATTAGAACTAGTCGGTCGGAGCCGCGCGGACCGCTCCGAAGTGGAAACTTCGCATGCGGCTCAGTTATTGTCCTTGATATTTGAGTACGCATAGTTGGTCCTCTCAGGTGGCCAAACTTTCCCCTTTGTCGAAGTAATGAATCCCGAACATTGTTTGCTCGGAGTTGCGCGTGTGGTTCCACGCAACTTTGAGGAAATAGCTCGCCGTATCACAATGTATACCGGAGTAGCCTCTGTCTGGTACACTTCTATGTGAGACTGTACACCGTACGCGGTTTTAAATTGAATCTGTTTCAGAAAAGAATTTACCATATACGTACGGCAATATCTAAAGTTTGCAAATAACCAAACTAAAATATAACAGACATTGTGGTCGATTACGTAATGTAACTGCCAATAGCGGCTCGGGGAACTCGTTCACGGCGTATTTACATCACATTAACAACGTTCTGATTCAATTTGAGCGCCGCGACATCTTGTCAATTCTTCCCGGGGAACACAAAATTTCGTGAAATAACTTGAGAATTAATTTCGTTATCGCCCGAGCCCGAGATAATTCCCAACAGGTTCGGTGCTGACGCGCGTCATCTGACGACGAAGTCTCATCCGATTCGGTGAAATAATTGCGAATTTTCATCCGAAGCCGCCCCGAGAGTGCGAGCCGAAACTTCGAGACAAACTCGGCGATTTCGATGCCAAATTAGCGAACGTATTGCCAAGAACGGCGTTGTTCTACCGCCATTGTTCCGAACTCGGAAACTTCGGGCTATCCGGCTAATTTCTGGCAACTGTCATCGACAGACACAAAAATTGCCCGCCGCGACTCGCGACCGGCTCCGGACAGTTTTATGCTAAAGTACTCCAGTGAAATACTAAAGTACCCAGTTGTAAACTTTCCGACGCTGTAAAGTACGATACTCATCGTCGTTTGTTTTGAATTAACTTTGAGCGTTGAGCTAAATAGACTAGACATGTTGTGAATTTTCCTGGCGTCGGTAATCTCGTCGGTCTTTAATCGAATCGTTTTACTTTGAGCCTCGTCAATAAAACAAAATCCATTTGTTTGGACCGGGACAAAAAGGAACGAGGGTAAATGATTAAAGGCTAAATCTGTACCTGTCACCCGTCGAGGGGTAATACCTGTGTTAGGGCGTGTAAGCGGGCGGTTTGCGTCAAAACGACCGTGGAACTTACGTTGCAAACTATAGTCTGTGGTGGAACACACGAGCCATAGTTTCGAGCAGACGAGGCGCATGAATAGGGAATTAATGGGGAATTTAGCGCGGAGCCATCACGAGAAAAACAATCGCGTCTTGGGACAATGGGTCCGCTCGGCTGCGGCGCGCCCGCCTACCTTTGTGAGGTGGTTTAAGCGCTCGCTTGTGACGGCATTAGTTACCTAAATGGAATGCTTGAAAGTGCTATTTGTATGCTAAAGTACACACAACAAAATATTATAATCTTCCAAAATCGTCGTGGGAGAGCCATGCTTCGGCACAAATGTTCCGGCTTGATCGAAATGATACCACCGCTTCAAGGGAAACTGGCGTGTAACGGCGTTGTGCTGTGTTTCGTTCAATGAGTAAGTTTACCGGTGGCACAATTTACATAATTCCCGATCCCTATTCCCTCATAAAAGCCGGCAACGCACTTGCGACTCTTCGGATGTCGCGAGTGTCTATGGGCGAGGGCAATTACTTTCCATCAGGTAACTCTTCTGTTTGCTTGCCCCCTAAGTATAAAAAAAAAACGCACCCAACTGAAGCAATTTTATTCACAACTGTACTAAGGTATGAGGCAGCAGTTCTTAATTTATAACGAATTCAAAAGATTCTTTTGTAGTGTTATTTGAATAATTACGAAACCACTCGGCACCCTAATTCAGTTCAAAGAAAAACACAACAAAGCTGCTGAAATTCCGGGCGTGTATTGTGAGGTTATGTTAAAGCTGAGATGACCAGACTTGGACTAGAGTTGAAATTCACAAAGTTGGCGCTGATTGTGCGCCAGGTGTTGACGGTCATGTCTCATTAACATCTCCAAGATAAACTTTTCTCTAAAGAAATGCAAATAGTCCATTCTTGCTTCTTAAAACTTTTGACAATGAGATTAAAATAAACATAATTTTATAACGGCTTTCATTTTAGCAGCGTATCTTGAGGAATAGCTTAGTCGCATTCGTGTATTATAATATTGTACTTTTCACAATTTCCTCTCTAGAAATTTGAGAATAACTTCGTTCCAACTCATTTAACAACAAAGTTGTCTACTAGCAAATTAAACAAGAAAAAGTTTTCTACAATTTATGTCCCGACTATTTTTTTGTAAGATCTTTATTTAAAGCGTGCAAGCGTTCCAAAATACCATCAAACACCAGCTTTGACCAACTTACTAATTTTTTTACCAGCATCAATTAAAGTAAATGGCGTGTTATCTGGTAATCTTAGGAGGAATAATTTACTTACAACACACCACTGCAAAATCTCACGTATCTTCCTTTGCTTCGCTTTTCTCTATGGAACAAGTTTTTGAATCGAGGTAAAAGTTCGCAGCTACGAACGCCTAAACTAACGCAAAAAAAAACGGGGAAACGAATTGTAGAAAAAAACTATACATTTTTTAATATTAGATTCGAAAAGAGCACGTCGAAATCTATAAAAATCACCAATATCCTAAAGTTTTAGGTAAAACTACAAAATGGTCAGGCATACAAAATTATACACGGCTTCTGGAACATTCGAATTATCCGTCAAGTAATTTCGGAGCTGAATACATATTAACTATTATAGCTAGGAATAACAACAATTAATTTAATATAACTAAATTAATTTAATATAATAAAACATCAACCACATACTAGCCGGTTTTCCCAACCGCAAGGAGAGAAAAATAGTTTCAAAAGACTAACTGCTGTCTGTTATATACCGGAGCGAGACTGAGCTTATGATGCATGGCAGGGATTTACTATAGACACCCCAATCCCCCAATCGTCGTGGTCTTATGTTCTCGTACACGGTCGTCCACCAGTGACGTGTCACGACGTCCAGTAATCCTTATCAGACCTATCAGATAACGACGCGTCGCTCGTAAACTCTTAAGTGTTATTCGATACAATTTTATCGCCTCCACTTTCCTCGCTGTTATTCTCGCAAAATTTATAGTTTATTGTTATTATTTACGCTGAACCTTCAGTTGAGACTGACTAGCTGTCAGCTGATGGGGAAGGAAAATCTGAGCTATTATTTTCCTTGTTTTATTTTAAATTTTAATAAGATGCATGGACCCCTTCAAAATTGAATAAAATAATGGCACTAAAAATATCTGATACAAAACAAATCAAAATCAAGTGTATTGAAAAAAATAAAACTTAACTTAAGTTAAAGCTCACAATGCTACAAAAGTTAAAAAACGCGGTCTCGGAGCGACTAGGAGCGACCGCTTAAGCGCGGTTTTGCCGGGGCCACTTTTTAGACGGTAACTGTGAATCTTATATTTTATGACATTTGATCGAAGCATCCAATACTTGATATTCACCCTGACGACATAGTTAAATTACCTCGACGACATGGTTATCACACACACACACACACACTTAACAACCCGCAACTGCATTGAAAAAGGCTAGGAATTTAGACTTCTCTCCCGACCTCAGACACAAATTGCAAACGCCTACTATGCAACTGAATATGAGTAATACAAATAAAAAATAATCTCAAGTATATTAAAATTAGTAGACAATGTCTGTCAGGCTCGTAGAGTAGAAGAATAATAGGAAAAGTGATCTGACCTTGGGCGGCGCGGTGGCGTGCGCGCCATCGTACACGTACAGGTGGTCGTTGCAGTCCAGCTGCAACAGGTCGAAGTGGAGCATGAACCTCTGCAGGATGGAGTGGGTCTGGAAGGTGACGGTGCAGTCCAGGTTGCGCTCGTTCCGGGACCACAGCACGCCGCCGTCCAGCTTCCGGTACTGTCGCTGGAGGAAGTGATCCTTGCATAGCGAGTCCATGTAATCTGGAAAGATGGTATAAAATTAGTGTGAATCTTTTATGAAATACGGGTAATAAGGCAGATTGCTGTACTATTAGGAAAGTAAGTTGAATGCGTTGCGTCACACCCAGCAGATGATCACAAAGTATATGGAATTAACATATCACGAAATAACGTAGATCCGTCAACTGGCTCCTTTTCAAATTATTCGATGGTACAACACAAAATTATATGGGGACTCCAAAGAAATCCTTGAAGGGCTTTCGGAAAATATTATGAGTTGTCAATCAAAATATGTTATTGAACTGTTTAAGATAATTAGAGGTCGCCCTGTGGTCGAAATTCGACCATAAATATTTAAATTAATATTGTAGAGGAGATCTAAAGAAGTATAAGCTATACTCAATTCAATTTCAGACTTCGTCTCGTTACCAGGCCATTAAACTTTAAAAAAAATCACTGACTTCAACCTTATACAAAAAATTGATCGTGTCATGTCAAAATATTGTAGTGTAAGTAGCGTTTTATTCATGAAAAATATGATATATAGTAAAAAAATATTGGTATTCCTCGCTCCTCCTCCACATCGACTATAACTGGAAGGAATTTCACGCTTTTACATCTACGCGTCTTTCGTAAAAAGGGATACAAAGTTTTCCGCTCGCGTATTAAAATATAGATTCGATTTACACACGTACATAACAGCATTAAATCCTTAAACGACGATAAAGTTAATAAAACATTAAATGGGTACGGATTGCTCATCGTTAAAAAAAAACTTTGGATTCCCATCTTATCCGTATTTCGCAATAAGAGCCGACGGTATTTAATCAAGTCCATATTAAGTTCACGTCAACACACGAATGTGACCCATTTTATTTCCAGCGCGGAATGTTCGGCGTCCGATTAAAGTTCCTCCGCCGATATCTCCCCAGTATCTCCCCGATATCTCTCCTATATCTCCGTGTGTTACAGATAAGATCCTCCGTCCACAGCTCGTATCTCACAGATCGTCTGCCTACGCAGGCAGCCATGTAAGTTTAACAGAAGTTATTAAGAATTGTGGAGAAATTGAATAGTTTTTTTATGTGATTGTGGTTAATTGTGAAATAAGTGAAATATTTATAAGTGTCATCGATATTTGAAGACATAAGTGGAAGATGTAGATAGCTAAAATTTTCCAAAACTGCCAGATCTTTGCGTAAATGGACGCCTTAAGACTCGAAAAACTATTTGAAATTAAAATTTTATGTGTAGTGTAAAAAGGAGGTACAAATTATTAGTTACGCTCCTTCCACTCATGCCTTCATTTTGAATGGATTTAGGTTGTAGGTGTCGAAGAAAGTATTAAATATGCCAAAGGCCTATGTGATTTGATCGGTTTCTGCCCGTTCCAAAGTCCCTCTTTTCTCTAAAATTAACTTATCTGATCGACGATGAAAGAAATGCTGGAGAACAGCATACACTTTCACGTGCTTGAATAATTTATGTAAATAAAAGAAATAGCGTAACTAAAATATTTTTCGTCGACGTGTCGGCCGTGTCGCATAGCGTGGTCTCGATGTAGCGGCATCGCTACTAGAATGAGGTTCGTTAAGTCCCGATTAACTAGTTTCAATGATAACGCAACGCTAAAATTGAAAATCGGACTAAAAATGTTTATATTTAGACGATATCTTTTGACTTCTATATTGACGACCTCCGTGGCTCAGTGTATTATATATGTATATCATATAATAAAAATCTCAAATATGTTTATAGTATAAAAGTGTTTAATATATTTCTGTTGTCTAGTACCCGTAACACGAGTCCCTGGGGTACTTAGCACGGTGCTAGACTGACGTGGTGTGAAACGTCCGTATATAGATATATTATTTTCCGTTACAACCCGCTTATCTTTATGAGTGCGAGTAACAATGATCTAAGAAGATTCTCACGCGGTTCGACAGTATTTTGTTTCTATATGATGTTACTGCAGTTCTTTACTATATGTGCTCAGATTTCAAAAATAAATAATTTTCATAATTAACATAAGCGAAAGAAATAAACATTTTAAAAACTGCCGGATTTTTGCGTAAACGCTTTAGGACTGGAATAAAATAATTTGAAATTAAAATATTTTGTATTTTATGTGTGGCTAGATAGACAAGCTAGATAATGAAATAACCAAATTACAAGATTTATCCAAATTTTATGGGAAAAACTGAGCATTTACTCGAAGTTTGTAAAATGAAATAAATTTTTCCAAAGTTAAATATTTTACAAAAACCAATTCAATCTTATGTTTCTTAAGTTCCGATAGGCGATTTTAAAACATTCAAGTAATGCTTTACGTAAAAACCACAGTCAACGTTATATCTCGTGACGTGGAAATAAATATTCAACATATCCCACACACAGTGTGTCACAGCTTACTAAAATCGTCAGCAATAACCAACCACGAAACGTTTTTGATACGACCTGTCAAACTACTCAAAGGTCCTTATGAGAAGGCGTTCTAAATTATTTATTCCAACTTTCACATTAAGCTCTTACAAGCCTTATTTTTAGACACACTCTAACATACATTTGACAACATCTTTTTCTTAACAATGGCCTAACACGACCATTAATATCTTATGGTGTATATTTCAGGAGCGGGTGCAGCTCGGCGCTGCTGCTGCTGATAGTAATCAGTTCCACGTATGCCGCCCCCACCTTCCGCACAGACCCTCAAGTCATCAGGCTGGCGAGCCTGGTGACGGCGGAGACGCGAGGGCTGGAGGTGCCCCGGGACCTGATCGCCGGCATCGGGGCCGGCTCCGGTGCCATGCAGCTCGTCATCAATGTCCACACTGACAGCTTCGGCAATATAGAGGTTTACACTAACTAGGAACTTGTTGGGCGCGTTGTGGACTTTCAAATGTTGATATTCTTACAATTCAAATTCAATTAAGTATGTAACATACACTAACTAGTAACTTGTTGGGCGTTATGGAGATTCAAATGTTGATATTCTTACAATTCAAATTCACTTATGTTTGTAACAAAATAATCGTTTCGTTATCTGCTAGCAGCAAGAAAAGGTTACCTCTCCTTGCTGGTTCCTCTTCGGGATCGGCGATTACAAGCGATGACATGCGAGCACGACCATTTAGAGGTCGTTTCATATTAGCTCTGTATGGACAGGGAACACGATGATTGTGCCGACAGTAAAAGATTATCGTCCATTATGTATCATCAGCAAACATCACGCTTTTTAAGGGGGCAAATAAAGCAAAGCATAAAACATCATATTTCTCACTTCAAAATTACGGCCGTCATTCATATGCCAGGTGAAACAGAACGACGCGGACTCGTCGCTAAAAAAATTTTGTTAATAATAACTCGATAAATATACAAAATTAAAAAAAAACTGCTTCTGCAGGAACTCAGTAACAGAATTTTGTATCGTGTGTTAAAATACTGAGTCCGTCGAATGCGCGGTTTTGCGAAAAGAACAAAATATGCGTGAAAATTACAGTCATCTTTGTAAGTTTTTTTATCGAGAAAATTTCAAGCTATCGTGTTTTCGCTTCTACAGAAGCTCACAAATATAATGTAGTATCTATGTTTAAAAAAAAAACAATTCGTAGCTTATTATCAAGTATAAAACGGAATTATGCAATAGTCAATTTTGCTTTTATCGCCCTCTCAAAGAATCGCCCATAGAAAACCAACATTGTTATTTGTACACCTTGTTATAGCCGACCCTATGAAAACCCATTGGCATATTAGAGACTTAGGGGCTATTATGACCATTACAAACCTGCATGGTTCCAGGCAATATACGGCCAACAATTGCCATGTTCTTTTATCGTATTACAATGTCTTATTAGAATAATAACTGAATTAATCCTAGTTTGGTTGACTATGAAAGGATTTTAAACATGTTGGTGACATTAGGGAACGTCAGACTTCACGTATTTAGTGTCACGTGACTGCTGACTGGCTGGAACTTGGCTGGGAATAAGAG
>JAOTAV010075012.1:0-13075 GCA_026546445.1 Cyclargus thomasi | reverse complement strand
ACAAGAAAATTGATTTCCTGCCTTTACTTGACACTGGCCATGGTTATAGCCAAGCGCCATATAAATAAATAAATAAAAAAAGAAAGAAGAGGGAGGAAATAAAAAAACTAGAGAGCTTTCGCATCAGATGTTTTGAAAAATAGAAATTAGAAAGGTTTCCTAAAATGTTGTGTTAAATAAAAAACCCTCTTTACGTACATGTACGAATCAACTGTACATTGTTACCTATTATTATATTTGATCTAAATAAAATTTAAACTAATGTTATGAAAAGGTAAGTTAAGTACGTTCAATGCCTTAATCGCTTCGACAATCGCAATTCTTAAATAATTCTAGGTAACGTAGAATGTAATGTTTTAACGAAACTGATCCATAATAATATAATAAATGCCAAAGTAACTTTGCGTATGTATCTGTAAATGTAAGCATTACCAGCACGATATGAAAGATTTCTTCAGGGCGCCCCTATCTTAAGCGTGACGCGAGCAGTCTCCTAACCTTGACCTCTCCGCTAAAACCGCTACTGAATGCAACTCTACCTTAAGCAGGGTATGGGGCACCTTTGGACTGTAACCTAAAGCCTGTGCTTGAGGGTTCACTCAACTCACACAACTCAACTAAAAATGTCCATACATTTTTAGTTGAGTTATGTGAGTTGCCCCATGGCAAGCTGTACTAATCATTACTGAAATAATGCAAAATTTCACGCCAAAGGACTCCAGAGTCCTGTACCATACCTAAATGATTATAAAATATTGTTTTGCATTAAATACCATAGTTTCACATGAACATAGTTTCTTAGCATTTTTTTTGTACACAATGAGCTAAATTTGGTCTCAAGTTTATTTTATGCCTTTAATTGCATAAAATTGCCTAGCATAAAATATCAAGCTATGAGTTGTGACTGTAATTTGAAGTGTAAGGGTCTACTTGTTCATGCTTTTTTAAGTATGTTTCAACACTCTATATAGGTAATTATACATAGGTTTTTAGGGTTCCTTACCCATAGAGTAAAAATGGGACCCTTATTACTAAGACTTCAATGTCTGTCTGTTTGTCTTCAGGCTGTATCTCGAAAACGGTTATAGCTAGAATTTTTTAATTTTTACAGAATAAGTATTTCTGTTGCCACTGTAACAACAAATGCTAAAAAAAGGTAAATGTTTAAAAGTAGTTCTCATACAATAAACATATTTTTTATGGTTTTCTCCGGTTGATTTTTTTTTATTTGTTCACCATATTTCAAGTATGTAACATAGTTGAATTTTATTGTTTTATTTATTTAATAATTTATTGTGCACAAGAGACAGATAACAAAATAAACAATTAACACAGTAAGATGACACAAAGGATCTGCTTATTTCTAACACTTTTAAAGCTGTTCAACTTTCAGAAGGACATTTTCTCAATTTTTAGCTCTTTATTGGTACGGAAACCTTCGTGCGCGCGTCCAACTCGCACTTGGCCGGGTTTTTTAACAATGGTAGAAGGGGTTAAATCAGTAACACTAGGTTGTCATATGGGTAATAGACTTCAAAAGGTCAGGAACCACTGCATTGAAGGTTATTTTACACATGCTATCTCTTGCAATATAGTTGTATCAAATCTACCAAGTTGTATGGGAGCTAATACTTTAGTGGCTTATCTAACAACTAATCTCTCATTAAAGTGACAGTAGTGTTAAATGAACCACACTTTGACAATTACGGTTTACGTTAGCAGCAAACCCTACAGATAATTCACTAATTAAAATTTCATCCAACTCTCCAAAACCACACCTTCGTTTAGTCTGCTCTAGAGTCTCAAGTTCTCTTGTCTTTACCCGCTTATCTCTACTATGTATTTAAATTTAAAATGGCAAGTGGTACGGAACCCATTTTTACGCGAGTATTATGCAGCGCATTTGGCCGGTTTTCCGCAAACAGACACATTACATGGTAACTTTGTAATTCTGATTTAGCGTCAAGTATTGTGTAGTGTGTGTGAACTTCAAGTATATAGCTGTACATAATATTACTGAAACTGTGAACTTCAAGTATATAGCTGTACATAATATTACTGGAATTGATAACACCCATTGATGTGAAGCTAGCTTCCGAGCGAACTTTATTTGTCCGATGACCCAATCTGTGCGCTCGCGCTATACGGAGAGTCCGCGATTGCCAGTGTTCGATTGCGGAAGTGTTCACTTGTTCACTGCTGTGTTCGGAATTCGGAGTTCATTTAAATTTCGAACACGGTGTTCTCGTGATCAGGAATAATATGTTATGTGCCTGTTATATTCTCAAAGGATTTTGAATTGATACGGTACGTGCCAATTAATGTATATTTAAATCACAATTAAGTCTAGAAACTTCTGGGTCAGCTTTGCTTTTTCATAGTTTTACGATAACCGGCATTCTATTTGTAGTATCTATATCGCTTATGCTGATAATGAATAAACTTTAAGTGATAATTTCATATTACGGTTTTTTAAGTTACATCACATCACAAATGCTTACTTATTTTATATTTTAGTAAGTTTTTTAAAGTGCCTTTCCTTTAAAGATTAGAATACTGTCTACCACGTCGCTTTTAGACTAAAAAAATCCATCGATAACATAGCTTTCTAAAATTAAGACTTGTAAAAAAATTAATGTAGAATTACCTGCAAACCTTTAACAATTGTAAAAGGTCGGCAACGCACCATTTTTCATTCATCTCTTCTGATGTTGCTTTCATCAAGTCACTAGTTTGCTATTTTGTTCTCTAATTTGATAAAAAAATAATAATAATAACGGAAACAAACAATTTACATATAAAATTAGTCACAATAAGCTCGGATGGCCATAACAAACGCACTTGCGACTCGGAATGGATGCTAAGAGTGTCCATGGGCTTTCCATCAGGTAATCTGTCTACTCGCTTGCCCCATAAATATAAAAAAAAATATAGAGCTGAACTGACGCTCAAACTGGAGTCATGAAGAATATAACAAGGTTTGCATGGGCATGCTTTGCATTGAATGCTTTATTCCTTATAAGTTTTCTGTAAAATTTGTGAATGTTTATGGTAGACTTTAATAGATAATGTTGCGTAAAATAGATGTGCCTGTACTAAATGTAAAAAGGCCGGCTTTCTTAAATTATTATCTCTTAATAAAATGTATCAAAATAAACTAAATAATAACTACTTGAGTAGAAATTTAAAATGTTTATTTTAAAAGAGCTGTAGGTTCGACATTTTGTACCAGTTAACTATATCCTGGAATTTATTTGATAAATATGTTAATGTGCTTGTAATACCAATAACGTTTAAAAAATAGTCGTCCCATATATTTTAATTTAGAATGTCAGGTTTCGGTATGGCCACCTAACTTGTTATGGTCACGACTCACGACCTAAATATTCTTCATCGAAATAGTGAACGATGTTATTAAACGTGATTGAAAGTGACAATAGGTCGGTGGTCTGAGTGGGATATTGTAACTGTACTCTGGCTACTGTTTTAGTTAAAATGTGATGATAAATCACATTTTAACTAAAACTAAAAAAAATTAAAAAATTTTTTTCAAAATCTTAGATTGCCTTAAATTTGAGGGTCTATATGTCTTTTACGAAGTTTATGATTACATATTTGTGCATCACAATTATTTATAACTTTATTGTGGTTGAAAAGCAAATTATTCTTAATGTGTAGACATTTCTAGTAGAATGTCATAGCTTTCTGCAATTTATAATACCTAACTTCAAGCTTGTCGACTGAGCTGTCCTAATTATTATGTAGAATTCAAACTCGGATACACAGGTTAGGCGCTACAATCTACAATGTAGATTCGATTTAGATTCTACATGGTCGCTTCCCTCTTTACATAAGCATAATATTATCTAAATTAATAAGGCATGTTAACAGCCTGTGACAAATACACTGCCTATATTTTACTCTATATTTATTACACTGCTTGGTCCAGGTAAAGATAATTTTACGGAAGCCTAGTTTTTAGCAAAAGGGTTTTCCCGCTATTAAAAAATTTAACGTACTTTCTTTTTTGTTTCAGTTAAAAATGTTTTCCAAGACGAAGATTAGGAGTGTGCCGATATGGTTTTTATTTGTTCTTAACATGTTGGCACAATCGAAAGCAGAGCTTTTTACTGCTATATCAGATGTAGAGCCCCTACTGGAGACGCATAAAAGAATTATCGAAGATCTAGACGACTACATTACCAAAGAGGAAAATAGACTGAACATATTAAAGAGGTGAGAAGTTATAATTTTTTATTACTGGTAAGGGAAAAGTTTTAATATTTGTGACTTAGTATTTATCGTCTCTTTCGTTAATTTCTAAGTTTGTGGTGGATCATTTCCGAAGCTTTTGAATTAAAAAAAAATCTTTCACCATTAGAAAGAGTGTCTAATAATATCGCAGAATTTATGACTTATCTATATAATACGCGAGCGGAAAACTTTGTATTTATTTATTTTGTTTTTTTTTTTGAATTGAGAATAGATTATTATTTCTATAGCTCCTTTACACGATGGAATTAAATATTTATGGTCAAATTTCGACCACAGGGCGACCTCTAGTTAATTTTTTGACTAATAATAAACTTTTTTTTTACCCGACTGCTCCAAAAGGAGGATTATTTTCTGGCTTTATTGGACTGGCTTGATTATTTTCTTATATTATAGTTCTTAATCGGCTAACGTTAAAATAATTAATTACCAGTGGCAAGTAAAATGCTTATTGAATATCAAGCTAAAACTCCCGCTTAGAATATGTATGTTGGCATTTTCGCGTGAATTTCTTTAATATCGTAATCTCTATTAGACCGTTGTTAAAACCATTTAAATAAATCGCTTGGATCTGAGATGACCGATAAAAAGGATTCTTTAACACGTCCACATTAATGTAACGGGACGAACATTTGGATACATGAAATCGGTACCGTTGTCCGTTATAATCCAGTTCAAAGTATCTGTGCAATGCACATTTATTTTACAAACTAAATGTAAAATCGCCTTACGTGACTCTAAGGCCCGTAATTATAGACAGCGTTCAAAACTAAGAGCACGATCATAAAATTTTGAGATGCTGTTTTTATTCGTAAAGAGACCTTTATAAATGAAAACAGCATCTCAAAATTTTTGATCATGCACTTAGGTACTAAGCGCTGACAAATAATACAGGCCTAAGTCCTTTTGTCCACCGCACGCCTTCAAGATAATTTCGGTCCAATATAATGCTACTGTATGACATAGGCGCCAGGTTTCATTTTGCTCTACGTCCTACAGATCGACGATTACATGGACGCTAGAGCAATTGTGTTGTATAGAAAAAGAAACCTATAGCCCAGATCAAAAAGTTTCATTTTATCGGTCCAAAATAATCTTGACGTTGACGGCGTGCGGTGGACAAACGGCCATAGGTATGGCGCTCTCGTATTTAGTTGCCATTTTTGTAAATCTCTTAAAATAAAACAATTGCTAATAATGATTCCTAAAAGCATTTATAACAACTTCTGTATTTTTACCCACGACGGAACGGAGACCGTATATTGCTTCATTATTTTTATCATGATTGAATCGCACAGAAAACAGCACAGAACTTCATATAAAACGGCAAAATTGGTATGAAATTCCGTGTCAAGTTATTTTAACGCCTGTATGAAATATTGAAGAATATTAAATTGTAAAGATGTTATTATGAAACTCTATGCCTCTGGAGCCTGGGAACGTAAAAGCACTGATGGTATTTTATAACAAGCTGAATCATGAACACAAGGTGCCTTTACTGCCTTTTAAAAGTGGCCAGTAATTGGCCATCAATTGTTCGTAAATGAGCTAGTACTGACTGGTTTCTCTCAGTTTTGTTGTGGAGTTTTCCTTCCGGAAACCCGCTTATACTATCACCATTTTTTTCACACAAGGATTTTATTTTACTCGACTACAGTGCACTAACAAAAAGGGCTATGATTTTGGACTATAGGACATATTTATTAATGTGTGCCTGGATATTCATCTGATCCCTTGTAACTTTGTTAGATCTATTCTTTATGTAAACATCCTGCGTGTCCTCACTTTATCTAGCTTATGTCGTCAGCATACTATGTTATATATTATATTATGAGGTATATGTTCCAGGCACTTAGAGATATACAAGCGGGAACATGACAAGGCTATGGAGGACATCCCTAACTACCTCGGGAACCCAATCAACGCGTTCACGCTTATCAAAAGACTGACCACGGATTTGGACTTCATCGAACAGAGCATTGAAGTAGGCACAGGTGAGAGGCATTATTATACAAATTTCATGATTTTAGACCCTCCCCCCTTGTCACAAGTCACATTTCTGTATATCAAATTTGAAGATAAAATTTTTAACATTAAAATATGATGTCACACAACTAAAGACCTCCCCCTTCCCCCTGTCACACCAGGTCACACTTTGTTTACACCCCCCCCCCTCTTTAGGTGTGACGTAATTTTTGGATGGTCCCTAATAGGCTAAGAGCTGATGAGGTAAGGACGTACTATAATACATTTAACTGTTACAGTGTACGTCAAGTGCTATTCAAGGTCATTCACTACCTATTTACTTACACTTACAGAAAACGTTAAACGCATCATGTATTTAACACTTAGCTCATAACTTGTATAACTATTGGTCTCGACCTCGAAATGCCGTAAGGAGACTTCCATGAATTACGTTAGCTAACTTGAATAAGAATCAGCTAATATGACGTAATCCTTTGGTAGCAAAAATTCGAAGTATCATGTGTAATAACATTGAGGAAATCAGGAGAGGAGGTAACAAATCTGTAACGAATATTCACGATACCTCAACAATGGTGTTACAATCTTAAAAATGTTTTATGTGATTGGGCGTCCCCTAAGCTGTAACAGTTTATTCTTGGATTTTTGACGTCACAGCTTTGTTTATTCCAAAAGTAGATAAACCACTTTTTGGGCTTTGTATGTGTGAGCGGATATGAATAAAACAGGGGCTATCCTCGTTGATATGTCACACAGCGCTATCACCGTTATCATTACCGTATGCCGACATCCTTTTTCGAGAATTTTCCAAATTCAACTCTTTTAAAGTGAATAGGATACGTGATATTATCTTAATTGAAAGTAAAAAGTAATCAAGAATTCCATACATTTATAATTTATAACTCCCATATTTGAAATAATAGAATTCATGTAAACATTTAATACAAACTTTATAATCAAATCAAATCAAAATCTTTTCATTCAAAATAAGTACTTCAAGTACACTTTCTGAACGTCGAGACTATGGTGCCTACCACCGGTTCGGGAACTAACCCGGCGAGAAGAACCGACGTAAGAAATGATAGTTAACTTCTTTTTGCACAATTCAAAAACCTTGTTATTTCGAAACGAACTCGGGTATAAACTATTTGTATAATATTGCACAGTCTCTAATGTAAATATCAATAACAGCATGAGTAGCTACTTGGCTAGGTATTGCGTTAGCTAATGTGATGAGTAGTTGACACACATTCATTCTGCAGCTATGTGCAAGCATAGTTAGGTGCAATAATTAGAATGATCTTTATAAAAATTTAATGACACTGGCTGCCGGTATAGATGTACTAAAGAATAAGTATTACGATTAATCAAATTACTTTTTAAGTTCATAGTGGGTTAGAGTTTATCAAAATCATACTTAACTTGTCTATACATAATAGTTTAAATAAATTAAGGTAAAAAATATAAGCTCTACCGCTCTAGGCTGCTTTGATCTCTGGCATACTCTGGTAAAAGTCATAAGATGACTTTTACCCCCAGCTTTGCCTAAAGCATTGGAGCATAAAAAGTAACGTTCAAAAAACTAAAACTCGACTACTTAACCACGTTCTAAAAAGTACGAAACAAAAAAATATAGTGATATGGACATGTTTAAAGGATAGTCGTGGTCGTATTTCTCTACATAGTCGTGAGGTTTTAGTTTTTTAACGTTATTTTTATTTCAATTACTTTGGGGCTATGATGCTCTCGATAAATTTCTAAATTTGGTATGATAATTATTAATTGTTTCATATCCAATATTGTATTGTAGAGATGTTATGAATTCCTGCACAAATACATACATAAATTATAACCCTACATAAATACATGCCGTACTTGGATAAAAAGTATCCTATATTTTAAGTTTGACCTTTAAAAAACTTGTTTAACCTTTAACCACATATTATTATTTTGTCAGAGCCTTTCAGTATTGAAACTTGTATTTTAGGTGTGGCTTATCTATTTTTCTAAACTTTGGTATTTTCGATGTTGTACCTTTGTAATATATTTATATTAATACGCGAGCGGAAAACTTTGTACGAAATTTTTTATACGAAATATAGGAAAGACGCTCCTTTATACGAAAGACGCGTTTACATAAAAGAAATTTTTTCCAGTTATAGTTTCCAAGTTTAGGAGGAAGGAGCATGGAACATGGAACATCAATATTATTTTAGAATAAGTTTTTATCTTACATATTTTTAATAAATAAAACGCTACGCACCCTACAATACGCACGCTATAATTTTTTGACATGACACGATAATCATTTACGAAATATTCTTTTGTTTATGGTTGACTTCTGTGTTTTTTTAATAAAATTTATAAAAAATGCTAAATTGAAGTCTTTGATTGAATTGACAATTGAAAATAGTTTTTTTAAGGCTCTTCTACACGATGGGTTTAAATATTTATGGTCGAATTTCGACCACAGGGCGACCTCTATTATAATATTTTTAGATATAAAATGGCTCCTAGTTTCTTAGGTCATATATATGCTTCAGCCTTTTTGTTATCTTGTGACCTTTTATGTTATAATTTCCTTTCATTACTTATTTTTTGTTATATTTTCCATATTCTGGTTTTTAAGTAAATGCATTGTACCTACATACCACATATTATGGGTGTTTAAGAAGATATATTATACTGCAGATCCGACACTGCATAACTTAGGGCATGTTTTGTCACTTCCTGATAAGTGTCAGATAGGCTATTCCCAACTTTTCTGGCACATAAAGTATGGAGAATCATTTCAAAAAATTGTAGATAACATGCCATAATAAGGGAAAGTCACAAATCCATATCTATTAGCATACGCTCTAATCAGGCTAAAATCCGTCTTATTACAGAGTACATAAAGAACATAACGGTATTGAACAACTATGCGGACGTGAAGTATCCTACACTTGAGGACCTGACGGGCGCGGCGCAGGCGCTAACTCGCTTGCAGGAGACCTACCATCTCGACGTCGCGGATTTGGCTGAGGGGAGACTGAATGGAGTTTTATACAGGTATATAGCATAGCAAAGTCCAGTCTTCATTTGAACTTCGCGCTTTTTTGCCTCTGTTAGTCGCAACGTGAATATTGCTCACAATTTGCGGATAAACTACGATGTTTTCCCATTCAAAGTTAATCTCTATTTAGCGATAGGAGTTTATGATCATATTTTAATTTTGTTAAGTTGAGGTTTATATGTGGGTTAGCGAGGTAAGTTTAACCTCTTTTAAGTATGTTAAAACATTAGCCAAAAAATATATATGTGATAATCTTCATTCTTTCATTACTAGCGATGACTTTTTCCCTCAGCTTATACTTAATCGGTAAATAAATGTACCGTAGACATCGCATAATATATACCTGCACCGTACGCGCTGCATTTCGTAAAGTTAAAAACGTGTAGTAGTGCAAGGTTATTAAGGAACGAGGATTGAGGCGTGTAGGGTGCTGACAAATGTGCGATAAGTTTTAAAACTTTAGACATCTATTTATTTAATAATCCGTTAGTCACTGCTGTTGTTATTGGCAATCTAACTTTAAAGTCTATTATATATTTTTTTATATTTACAATTATTTGCCTAATGAATACGTAAAATGTAAATATTGTACTCGTTTATCATGAAAATGGAAAAACATTAGATTCATGCGTGAGATAAAGCTATTGTTCGTACATATCAAATACTACATTTAACATTCATTAATTGTTTTTATTATATTTAGCTTTTATATTATGTGCAAATGAAGGCTCATTGTGAATAATCGGTGGGATAATTGATAATATCACAAAAAGGTACCTAAAATAATAAAGCCATTATCTGTGAGGTAATACTTTACGTTTGTAAACATTGTGGCTTAATTTTGCTTTGAAGTTCTAAATTGAGGTAAAGTTAGAAGTCGTTGCACTCGTTATGGGGTTATATTGTGATTATTGTGTAGTAAAACACAGTGCGTTTTTTATTCGTCTTGATTTTTAAAAGTTGCATTTAAATATCAAATTCAGCACTCATCGCCGTAATAAAGTTAAATATGGCCACGAAACATCAGAGTAATTGAAATAAAACTGCCGTTTTTTTTAAGTAAGCGAATTTTAATTTCTTTCGTCTTAAATCATTTAACCACTACACAGCTGATGTTTAGATTTTAATTAAAGACAAGTGGAAAAAACGGGTAAATAACATTTAGAAGTCGTAAATGGATGCTTAAGAACAGGAAAAATGATTTGAAATGAAAATAATGTGGATTTGATGTATAGATATATCGATATACTCGTATCTATACATCAAATCCACATATATATATAGATAGCTGGTGGCTAGATAATAAAATATGTAATTTACAAGATTTGTTGCAATTTTATAGGAAAAAAAAATTTACTCAAAGGTTGTAGAATGTTAGTTATCCGGTTCTTCCACTTACGTCTTCAATTATTACGTAAAGTTAATTTAAAAAAATCGATATGGACACGAACTCTCAATATTTCCGTTAAGGCATTCTGTTAGTTCTATTAAGTCATCATAGCCGGATAGATAAGAGACGGAAGTTTTTGTCATTTGTTCGAGAATTTGGACAAGCTAGGCTTTTTCAGACGTCTTTTCTACAGTTGCTACAAATTGCATTGAAGCTAGAGTAAAAATTATTTTTTCTTGTTTCAGTTCCACAATGAGCGCTGGCGACTGTTTCGAGTTGGGCAAAGCGCTGTACAACGAAAAGGATTACACTAACTGTTTGTCGTGGATGACGATTGCTCTGCGAAAATACAACGAAGAGAACCACTCTTACCCGTTCAGTGAAGTGGACATACTAGAATACATCAGCTTCGCTCATTATTTGTTAGGTAAAGTTTACACTTAAACTTTTTACTATGTAGAAACGGGCCGGGATTTAAAAATAGGAGTTTCTAGCCCATGGCCTACAGACTGCGGCATCCTAGCGGGGGACAACCTTCTATGGTCGGTTCAAAAATTGAAGACATAAATGGAAGAAGCGCATAACTTACATTTTACAACTTTCGAGTAAATACTAAAGTACATTTACTTTGCTTACTTTACACTTTTTTGCCCTAAAACGTTCATTTACTCAAAAATCCGGCAGATTTTTAAATGTTAGTTATCTGCTTCTTCGACTTATGTCTTCAATTACTTGTAGATTTTAACAAAATTTGGTATGGAGTCGATACATATGCATTAATTACCACTATTACTTTTTACTGCGGTATAATATTATCATAATTTATGTTCCCTTATAAACCGCGAGTAAGACCACGGGTCATCTCTAGTTATAAATAACTAGCATTTCCCGCGGTTTGGCTTGCGTGAAAGTCTCCTATAATGCAAGTTAGCTAATACCCCACTTCTACACTTCGTGTGTAAGTCCGACTCGCCCTTGGCCGATTTCATTGGTATTATTATAGCCTATGTCACTCTATGATAATGTATCAATATAACGATAAAAGAATTTTTGAAATCAGTAATTTTGTTCTGTTAAATTTGTTCGTAACAAATATAAAATCATACCTATTTCCTATAAATAGATAATAATAATAACACCGTTACAGGAGACGTAAGGCAAGCTCTAGAATGGACGAAGAAGCTAATTGCGATAGAGCCGACACACGAGCGAGCGTTGGGCAACATACCGCACTACCAGGCTACCATCGCCTCTCAGGAGGAGGGAAGAAAGAAGAGGTTGAGAGGGGTTAGTTGATTAGTCGTTTGTCCGAATGTTTGACATTTGTATGGTTGAAACGTGAACTACAAAAAATGAGTGTTTCTGAAGCGCTGTTGTATGTATACAATCAGGGAAGATGGCGCTGTCTGCTATGTAGAGAGTTTGTGACGTCACTAAATTGAAAACAAACAACGACGAAGGTGTTGTAAAATTTTCCCATTTTTAAATTCATTATTATTCAATTTAGGAGAGGGTTTCTTAAATTAAAGATTGATTTTTAAAACATCTTATGAATTTAGAAATTAAAAATAAAAGTAGTTGTTTCTTTTGCGATTAGTGACGTCACATAAATCCCATCGACGGACAGCGTTTTCGCGGCATTATTATAAATTTTAAAGTTGTTTTATGACTGTTCAGCGAGGTAAATTTGATAAAATAAAATAATCACTAAAAAGTTGCTATGTTAGAAATAAAGTAAGCTGCTTTTGCAAAAAGTGTCAAATACTCTAATTACTTGGTGTAACAGTTTAAATATGAACTATTTTACTACTGTTTTTCTCCATTTACAGGACACCGGGGAAGACTTCTTAGAAGATGAGGCAGAGGAACAAAAACCTAAGGAGCTAACCCGGTACGGCAAGGAGCGCAAAATGTATGAGACCCTGTGCCGCGGGGAAATGGATATCTCGCCAGAAATAGCTAAAGAGTGAGTTCCTTAGCTCTTGTTACTGGCTGTACGAAATTTAAATGGCTACATTTTCTTACAAAATGTAATGTAATGCAACAATGATCCTGACGTAATGTACAAAATTTAAATTACTTAATAAATGAATCAATCAATTGCGATTGGGGGAGGGGTTCGCAGATGTGTGACATACTGTGACAAGAGTTGGAGGTCCTTAATTTTGTTACGTCATATCTCAATAAAACCACTGAATTTAGAAAACCAAATTTCGACATCTTAGATATTTGCTGAAATTTGCTATGGAGATATATTTTTTTCTTCTATAGACGCTTCACACTACATTTTTTTTGTACAAAAATAAGGGGGCAAACGAGCAAACGGGTTACCTGATGGAAAGCAACTACCGCCGCCCATAGACACTCGCAACATC
>JAOTAV010075011.1:0-38225 GCA_026546445.1 Cyclargus thomasi | reverse complement strand
AGCCCGATATTGACCGTGAAGTCGTCACGTCCTGCGGCGAATTCGCGCGTGCCATCAAGCGGGTCGACAAGCCAGTAAGATTTTAAAATTTACAATTCAAAGTTTGATTTTGATACACATTTTTAATTCTGGATATTTTAACCTGTAAAACTATTACCATAGACTAACAGTAAGTTCCTTTTTAAGATCTTTGAGGTGAATTCACACTAGCTCAAAGATACTAAATATATGGATAGTATGAATTCACCCTTAGTTTCCAGTACTTATTTCCGTAGTTTTTCAGCAAAAACTTGTCAATATAATCATAGTCCATAAAAATTTAGATGTATGTGGAATCGTGTAAGAGTGATCATGAAATGGTGCTTATGTGAAAAGTTCTGATGGCGTTTAATGGAACGTACAACAAATGGATTATAATAATTCACGTCCGTTTAGAAGAAGAACCTCAAATAATTCTTAAATAGCATTTGCAAATGCTGGCACAGGCTTAAAATGTTTCAAAAATGTAAGGGAAAAACACAGTTTTTGATATTAAGATCTCTTTGGTGACAAGATTTTGTCAAGCGATCTATATCGAAATATATCTGATATCGATGTGTGTTAAGGATAATATAGGCTGTTATCGATATTGAAATGTACTCGCTGGGTGTCGTCGAGAAACGCAGTGATTGTAAAAGACATACGGTCGCCAGTTACGAAAAGTAAGCAAATAATTACGAAAAGTAAGCAAATACTTTCAAAGTTCAGAAAAAACAATTTGCCGCCGGACGCCGAGTGTTCCTGTTTTGGCCACCGTACATATATTGCACCCAGCGAATATTTTCAACTTCGTCGATTATTATAAATTCTATTGCACGTTAAATAAAATATATTTTTCCACAAAACATAAATTTCCAGTAAAAAAGTTTTGTGGAAAAGTAGTCTTTGTTTTGTGTGCCACAGAGTCGAAAATGAGATACGCGAAGTCTTAGTGTAATTATTATGACCATTATCGTACTCATAATATAATATTGTGCGACCGAGTCGATAGTACAAATGTAATTGAGCATTTTATTGTATGGGTACTAGGACCAAGTCAAGACAATGAAAAAAGCAGACTTTAAACAGACATCTTAAATTATTGTCAGAATTTTATTAGATAAATTCGTAGTAATGAGCAAAACGCGTTCAGATGCTTTAAAAACTAGTTAAGGCAACAAGTTTGGTTTAGGCGCACCACACATCTAAGCCGCCGACATGTCGGCGACACGCGCTTATGCTTGTCGGGAGCGTGTTGCCGAACCGTCATCGGCTTAAGTGTGTAGTGCGCCTTAGGTTTTGAACAGCATGTCTGCCTTCAACCAACAAAATAACCGTTGAACAGATAAACTCGTGTCAAAATCCATACATACGTGTATGTTTTACGTGTATGTGTTGTAAATATTGTATCCGAATGAAAGGCTAATTGTTGGATAGTGATAATAAAATTTAAAATACTATATGTACGGTTATGTAGTATGCATATTATACATTGGTTGAATTGCGAATTTTGATATTTATATAAAACTTAATGATCAGGTGAACTTTGTATCGCCTTAAACCTTTCTCGGAATTCCACATATTTCAAGACTAAAATAAGTCAAATTGGCTCTGGACAGACGAACAGACATCGAAGTCTTAGTCATTGCTAAGGTCTCATTTTTACCCTTTGGGTACTGAACCCCAGAAAATACCTAGCTTAAAATACGTTAAATTGTCTACAATGAAATAATAAAAACGTTACTGTCATTGAAAGCTATTTGGTATGTTCTACGTAATTATTCGAATAATAATAATTCGAATATCAATTTAAGTCTCAAAATATTATTATCAGTTTCATTTTAGTCAAGTTAGACTTTGTACCTAAAAATAATATGTTGGTTGTTTGGGACAACAGATTTTGTTTTAATTAAATATGGTTCAATTTGGGATTGTAAATATTTCGACGTATAGACTGTATTCAGAGAAATTTTACAATGACTTAACTTTAATTTAATGAAGACTTTAATACATGTATCCAAATTGTTACTAAAGTATACAAACTTAAATAAAAGTTAAGTAATTATTAAATGTTTCTGAGTGTACTTCTGTACCAAGTTTAAGGCGAGTATTTTTTAAAGGAATACCATTGATGATCGACGGTTATGTGGCCTTGGCTTAAATGTAATGTAAGATTCGTTAGGGTAGCTCTCAGATGCTCGCGGCACGCGACAGCTAACGATAAAAATGACCGCTTTTTGTGGCGCAAAGCTAAGCTTTATAACCTTGGTCATAAAGTTGTATTTTGTTCAAATTTTGTCAGTCGCTGTCGCCTGCCTCGTGGATCTGAAAAATACCTTAAAGCCCAGGATAGATGAGGCTAGTTTTCCCAGCTAGGATAGCAAGCTAGAGTCACTAACCAAGCAAGCTAGTACTTTGAGCTAGCTCAACTCGCTTCAACTTACTAGCTTATAAATAATTAGCCTCGAGTATCTCGGGCATTATTATAGATTTCTAATTGCCATATTCAATCTAGATAAAATGTGTCAAGTATAACGCCGTTTGTAATTTGAATTATATTGCTTGATAAATAACGTTAAAATGTTATAGTTTTGAGTCAGTGCTTTCTTTGGGGAAAAAGAACCATAGATATATAACTATATAGAGGACCGAGTGTCCGAGTCAAACTTCGGCCAAACCTGTGCGACCAATGCGACTACGATACTGTTAATGGCGCCTTTCACACCTACGCGACCACAATGGGGATGGCTGCGTCAGTAAAACAGGGACACACGCGTCTCGTGTCAGAGACGTGTACAATTTTGTCACCATACAATACATACAAAACGACAATTATACGGCATTGCAGATCTGGCTGATGAATGTTATCTTAAATTTTAAAAAATATATTCCAAAAATATATTTGAGGCAATATATATTTTATATATATTATAAAATAATAGAAAAATTATACGCAAGATGACTTAATGGGGGTCTTAATACTGCCTTTTTTTTTTTTTTTTTTTTTTGCGGACGGGAAATGCATTACGCATCCCCCGCCACCCCCGGGGGAAGGCGGCAGGGGTATGTCGGACTCCCCCCGGCTCAGTGCGCCGGGAGCTTACCGACTAAAACCGCCCCATGCCCTTCTTCAGCGCTACACGCGGGTGGAAGCGGGAACGGTAACAGTACCGCGTCCACCGCAGCGCTTGCCGCTACCGGCACCCCTTCTCTGCGGCAGCCGCAACGAAAGCAAGAGAAGGGGAGAGCTCCCCGGGCACCGTAGAAGCTTTCCATCTCGGGGCCCTTGATGTGGGCGGTGATCCCCCGATCAACCGCCCATGGGCCTGTCTTAATACTGCCTGGCGCGAGCAAAAATAGTTTGCGAAAATGGCTTGCGATTTGCAAACTATAACAAAATGTATTTGTGGCAACTTGAAATTTTTATACATGATTTTTCGTCGGTAAATTATGATACTCTCAGATATATTTAATTTATGGATATATTTTTTAAATTTTTTAGTTCCGCTTCTCACCAGCCAGGACTGCAATTCAATTGGGGTGTAGGATGACGGATACATTAATTATTTTACAAGTTTTCTGCTTGCCTCAAATACCTACTCAAAATTGCTACCAGTACTCAGTCGATTAGTGACTGTTCTAACAAAACATGAAGTAAGCGGTTCGCACCGCAGTCGCACAGGTGTGTAGTAGTCATAAGACATAACAATGGGGAATCGGTTCGAAATTTGGTTCCACGTTTTTAATATACCTTGATGATATTTTTGCCTAAATAAAGCATCATTGAGTGACTGGTTGATTGCTAATTAAAAATCCATCGCATTGTTGTTTTGCAACATAATTTAACACTATCATAGTTATCAGAAATCAGAACGTATCCTATAGGTAGAGCGAATCAAAACTTTGCGTTTTTACGAATTTAAGCGTGCCAATTGTTTTTATATAAATTATGTTTGCTTAAGATATTTTTCACTTATTTTATACTTATCTAATCGTATTTATAAATGCTCATTTTAGTGTAAAAGTTACATAGGTATGGATATCTAGATTTTGTTTGTCTATGCTTTACTGGAGATGGAACGGCAGAACTGTAAAAGGTGAGGCCGCACTAGTGCGACACGGCACCGCGCGACACGACATGCTCTATATAAAAGAGAAGTGTCGCGTAGTGCAGTCTCAGCCTGTGATTTATTTTGTAAAAGTTGTAAGGACCATGATCTTACTTTTTTTTAAAAGTCATTGTTAAATTCCGTGCGTAAATTAAATATCTTATGAAGCAGTTATTTTTTATTAGAGTCTATTGCTCCTTACATTTTTTGCTTATCGTAATTTTGAATTTTGTTCCTAAATTTACCAGACCCTCTAACCAACACGTTTTCATCATCGGTTTATAGAATCTTCGCTAAAAATATGTTACTGGTCGAGATAAGCGTTCGATAATATTATGAAATTATATCGATATGAGCCGAATCGTCGGCTTCATAAATTATCAGTTCCAAATGCAACGAAACGACAAAAGGAACGTGTTGGCTAGGGTCTCTTAAACGGTGGGCATATAATCAATCTGTTATCACTTCAGTCCATCAATCTGAGACTGACACCAGAGAGTGGCTTATCGGTCCGTAAATCAACAGTCTTACCATCATACCTAACCAAACTGATGGCCAGAACTGATGCCAGATTAAGCCTGTAACCTCCATCTTACTTTTATTGTCTGCCTGTTATATTTTTTATATAATTTAACTTTGTCTACAATGTCTATGGTTTGTTAAATGACGTTTGACACAACGCTGCACTGTTGCTAGTCATGTGCCAGACTATACTTATCCGGTCCTGAGTGAGTGCTTGGTGTTTCTTTTGAATACTTTATTTGTTAATATAATATATTTCCAAATAATGTTTTACTGTATCCCCCGAAAACAGTTTGAATTAAAATGTTTTCATTAATAGGATTTATAAAATTTCTTTTATTTGATTTCGAAGCTTAACGTTAGGGCAATAAAAAAGTTGTTTAGTCATATTACATTTATTTATTTCCCACCTTTTTACATTTGCACAACTCGCAAATACAATCTCTGGTTTGGATTCGAACGTATTGACCAATCATGTTCTGAAAGAAATTTCTTTTAACTGGATGATGTCAAAGAAGTTTTGTGAACATGCGCATAGGAAAATGATGATCCTAGATCGCATTGCGTTCTTATTGTCATAATATTTGGCTAACCTTGACCTAATCTGATCAAATACCATGTAGATGTATGAAGTAAGTATAATATTAAACGGCTCACCCAATTGGCGCCCAAGCTACGAAGCCACTGACATACATATGTACATACACACTTCAAACTTTTAACCTCCCTTTTTAACACCGGGGGAGTTAAAAATACTCACTCGTTCATCCAAAGGCGGTGTATATGTTCTAATAACTTTATCTCCCAACTCCGCCTCGGCGATGCTGGTGCGGATAAGCGCACGAACCGTGTTATACATCATAGTGTGAACGAAGCATGTTCGATCAGCTGTTCTGGCTGTACAACGAGCTTCGAGCGCTGCGTCCAACGCGTCGTGTAAACGCACGCGACGTAGGAAGTTGTATAGAGACGCCTCTTCTTTTGATGCCTGAAAGTAGATTGGCTCTCTAATAAGTTTTTTTTTATGATATTTAGGGGGCAAGCGAGCAGACGGGTTACCAGATGAATGCACCTGCCGTCGCATGGACTTTTAACATCCGAAGAGTCACAAGGGCGTTGTCGGCCTCTTTATGAGGGAATAGGGAATGGGATTAGGGAAGTTGGGCCACCGGTAAACTTACTCACTGAACGAAACACAGCACAGTGCCGTTTCACGCCAGTTTTCTGTGAGGCCGTGGTATGACTCCGTTCGAGTCATCCCTTTCATGCCAAAGCATGGCTCTCCCACGGCAATGAGCGCGAACTCTCGAGTGCGAACGCAAACGTCTTACCCACTAGACCAAGGACGCTTTATAAATACGTTCTATTATGATGAATCTACAGGGGTACCGTTTTTGCCATTTTGTATATGCGACCCTAACAGTAACCCTTGTATTCCTACATATCAAGATACTCTACAAGTGTGCCAAATTATATGAAATCGATGCGGAAATCTGTTAAATGCGATGTAATGTTGTACTACGCACATTTTCTTGGTCCCTTTGTAAAACTTTGTTCTGCTGGTTTCTAATTTTATTGCCCCAGGCTCTGCAAAACACAATAATTGATAGATATATTGCGGACAATAAGAATACTGTTGCACTTGAATGATTTTATGATGAAAGACCATTGATACGAACAGTTATCATTCACAATTAGCATTGGTACTAAATTTGGCAACACTTACAAAATGATACTTAACTACTTGGTTCCAGAACCAAATAGTGAAGATGATTTTATAAAGGATATTAAATAAGCATATTTAAGCCCTGGCAATAAATAATCTGATAGTAAAATGAGCATGTAAAGTTTAACGATTACTTTATCTTCGAAAAATCTTACTCATTTAGCTGTAAAAACTCATCCAATATCTTCTGATCCTGCGGCAGCAGCTCGGATGATCGTGTTGCCATTTCTGCCCACGTCTCGTTTAATTTCAGGGTCAGGTAGTGAGAACACAGAACTAGTATTACCTGAAAACTTAATGAGAGTTAACGAAAAGATTTTGTCTCTTCTTGCATTTTTTTAATAATAATATTTAGTAATCTGGTAATCTTGATATAAAAATCAGTTTTTCATTTTAGTGCGATACTTAAAACGTTATTTTTAAGTACCGAAAGGTTGTCAAAGCCGTCAGATTAAAATAGGGGGTTAAAAATACAGAGAAGACTTTTATATAAAGCACAGATGATTTAAATGTAAGGTAAGACTGTAATAACATAGAACAACAAAGACAACATATTTTTGTAACTGAGCTTCCCAAATATTTTATGTCAAAGAATTTTTCAAAGAAATTTCTTTTTTATGAAAGGTTAAGGTTATGACCTTAAAATCGCTGCGCTGTAGCGTCTTATCCCACCGCTAAAATAAAAAATGTCATTTTATTCAACCTTTCACCTAAACAGCAAAACATACTCTCCAAGACGCTCGAGTTACTACAAAAATAGCACTCTCACTACCCCGGCTAAAATAACACACGACATCTTCTTTCTGCACTTTAAAAGGAAGAAATTAACTCTTTCTTCTTTCCATGTTTAGTTGGTAATTTAAATTCTCACCTCATCTTGCGGAGAAATTTTTATGTTTTTATACAGTTTATATGCCTCATCAGCTACTGAAACTTTAAACTCAAGATCTTCTGATAGCAAGTGCAGCAGACAGTAGACCTGGAATAAATAATGAGATCGTAATTATAACATAAGGGGGAATCAAAAGGCCTTACGAAAACCTGCTCATCTTCGACGTAAAGGCCTGTTTACACCCTATAAGTGCCGTTAAGGCTTTCCAAAATATGTGTTTAGTTTAGTTTAGTTTATTTATTTGCAAAACCAAGTAAGTATACAATACAGACTTAGTGTCTTGAACAGGCGTTTGCTTAAAAATTAAGACAGTTTTTATATCCTACACATCTAATACACTTTTAATATTGTGCATCTTATGTATATTTAAATGTATATATATTACATATATATTACACATTCTTAATATATTGTTTCGTACATAGCATACCAATATATTTTATGAACTTTGGTTTCTTTCACATATAGCTAATCATTTTCTTTACAGAAAAATTCTTCCAGAGAGTAAAAGCATGTGTTAAATGATGTATGGACTATCTGTCAAAAAAGTTATGGATTAACACAACAAGGAACAGCCTATTCGACACTTATCAGGAAGTGGTGATGAAGCCCTGAATCTTTAGGAAATATACAAATAAAATTTACCTTAGGCAATCTAGAACCACATAAATCTGCAGCAGTAACAAAGTGTGTGTCTTTCCTTTCTTCTACGGTTGAGTCTTTCAAACTCTCTTTTGCTAGATAAGACTGTAGGGGATTGTGTAAATCTGAAAGATAAAAGACTCTCGTTAATGAGAAAGCTGTCACCCTGAGGACGGGACAGGAGTCGAGGGTTAGGTATGTGTAAGCATAAAATCTTTTCTTACGTGCGAATATAATAAATGTGAAAGTGTGTCTGTCTGTCTATTATCTATTCACGCTCAAACCGCAAAATCGATTTTTCTGAAATTTAGTATGGACATTGTTTGAGTCCCGGGTCAGGGGGGCAATTCTCAGGATGTGAGAAAAGTGGACATAAAAATTTTTAATCCGGAAAAATGTTCCGGCGCGATTAACGAATTTTGGCGCAACGGTGTTGCATCATCTAGTTATGTGATAAAAACAATCCTAAATTTCTGGCTGTTTTGCTGACCACAAACTGTCTGCTCTCAAAGAAACCCGTAGCTAAAAAAAGTTCAAAATTTAAAAATAAAACTAATAAATCACGAAGTCTCTTAACTGAGCACTGGCCTTGAAAAAACGAGCTCCAACAAGTAAATCAAGATTCAATATAATAACATTGGCAATTATCAATAACCAGAAATATAAAATGTTCACAAAAATTTAAATTGTAACAACTTTCTCTTTATTTGCATCTGAGCATTTATGTTAGCCGAATCACGAATGCAAGATTTGCTTTTGGATATTACAATGTAGAAATTATCTACACTTACATACTGATATATATACAAGTAATATAAAGCTGAAGAGTTTGTCTGAACGCGCTAATCTCAGGAAATACCGGCCGTAATTGCAATAATATTTTCGTGTTGATTTGTCCATTTATCGAGGAAAGCTATTATAGGCTATATAATATCACGCTAAGACCATTAGAAGCCGAGAAAAAATCCATAAAAACGGGATAATTTATAAAGTTTAACGGGGACGTAGTTATGGGCAACAACTAGTAGTGCTATAAATTGAAAGTCTGTCTGTGTGTCACCTCTTAACACCAAAATCGCTGTACCGATTTTGCTGAAAGTCGGTATGGAAATACTTTGAGCCACGTGAAGGCCATAGAATATTAAACCAAACATTATATCAAATGCATGTTGTACAGTTTTGAGTTGCTCCCTAACCAGTCGCTCTACCATGAGTTTGAAACATTACTATTTGCCGATACTCGATAGCGACTACGTCAATTTTTAGTATGGCAATTTTAGTTCCGCAAGTGACCGCTAGAGGCGCTGCTAAATTTTGCCATACTAAAGATTTACGCAGTCGCTACAAATTGCTTCAAACTCATGGCAAAGCCATTGGATACTATATGCAGAAATAGTTGTTTACCCATAATAACTCCGTCTACGCTTAACTTCACACTAGTTGCCAAGCATTCGTCTCTGAATATGGATGCGAGGAGAGTCATTATTGTCGCCCCACTCCGCACCAGGTTAGGAGACTGAAAACGATTAAACATTTCAAATTTATCATGCCTTTTTTTTATCTTCTACTAGAGCCGTTGGGCTTGAAAGGCACACTCAATCTACAAAACACAGCTGTTTTAAGGTTTTTCTATGTAACGCCGTACTTGTTCTTCAAGCGGACCCATTTATGCCAAAGCGTGACTGACCCACTGACAAAATTATCATAGGTTAAATCTGGTCACCAGCCTTTTTTTTTATAAAATATAAGAAGCAAACGAGTTAACGGAACACAACAACCGTCGCCCATTACACTCGCAATATCAGGAAAGCGCAAGGTGTGTTGCCTGACTTTTGAGAGAGAATACGCACTATTGTTTACTGTTTTGTTTGAAAGAGAATCTTCACAGTCGTGTCCACCCCGTCTACCTGTTACAGGAGTGGTGGGATGGTACTCACCACATCGGCGGCACAGGGCTTCGCTCGCCACGTGACAAGTTGAGCGACACCACGACCATCAACTGCTATATCACACAGCATCCCCAGACACACGCATTGCACGTTGGGTTTACGCAACTAAATGGGTAATTAATGATGATGAAGAATAAAACCGGCTTAAAGTAAAAAATAATAATAATAAAAAACCGAAATAAACTAAGAAGTATTAAATAATATTAATTCTTTAATACTGTCTGTTCTAGAATTCGGCTAAGCCTACCTATTTCTGAACGTTATCATCATAATTGGAAGAAGCAAAAAAAAATCATCACAAGTGGAAGAAGCAGATAACTAAGATTTTAAAACTGCCGTTTATTGTGGAATTGGCTGCTTTAGGACCGCTAGCTTGAATACTAATGAAGTAGGTAAGTTATAGGATTTGTCAAAATGTTATGAGAAAAAATAAGCTTTTTGTTGAATGTTGCAAAATGTTAGTTATTCGATTCTTCAACTTTTCTAGTTGGTAACTTAATCAAGAGTCCAATAATAGACAATCTAACATTTTTGGGACTGGTAGGTACCACGATGAAGTACGTCAAGTTTGCTTGAATTGATCCACGATCCGCCATGATAATGGGCATGTGGGCATAACTATAATAATTGAGGGTCTGACGGTCATCAGTCTGAGTAGGAAGTAGCCACTACTTAGTATTTACCGAACGAGTTCCGATAAATTTCACTTGACTTAAGCGAGCGGACGCAATTGGTAAACGTGAGTTGACTTATCAATCGTAACTGCCACTTATAAATATGATAGACTGCATTAGCTATTTCAAAGCCGAGGTTTAATAATAATAATAATATATATGGACGCTTCACACCACGTTAATCTGACCTCGTGATCCCTCGAGGGGCTTGTGTTACGGGTACCAGACAACGGAAATATTTTCAATACTTTTTTATACTATACACATATTTAAGATTTTTAATATATGATACACATCCAGGACCTAGGAACATTGTACAACACTTTTTGCTCCATCGGCGGGATTCAAACCTGCGACCCCCGGGTTAAGCTACCAACGCGCTTACCAACTGAGCCACAGAGGTCGACAAATTAAGTTTGTTAATATTTTTATCATAATATAATTATTTCGATCTGTTCGTTCGTTAAACTACAGTATAAAGTAGGCTTAAATTAAAAAAAAAACAACGGAGTGCGAGTAGGACTTGCGCACGAAGGGTTTCAAGCCAATAGAGACCAAAAAAAATTTCTAAAAACTTCCGAATTTCTGACGAAAACGACTACGTGATGTTAGCAGTTATGCGATGTAGACTACCGTTAGCGACGTGTCTATCGTGTTCCCTGAGGTCCTGTCAAAGGATTTTCACCCACCGACCGTCCTGGCGAGACCAGAGTCACATTGGTGGGAGAGTGTTACTGATACTTACAGTGATAATGTCTAAGAGTTTGTAGACCCCACTGCTTGCCACAAACATGTCCCTATAAGAGGGACTCACTTTAATCGCTTCCCAGATGAGAGCCAATGATGAAATGAGCCATCTATAACGAAGTTAATAGAAAATCGTATGAAAAACATGTACAAAATTCATCCAGCGGCAGACGAAACTTCAAATCATGGCGTTATAAACGAGGCCATAGATACCAATAATAATTTTCTACAGCATTGGAATACAGTGGCAGTATCTGTTGCTAGACCAATGTATTATATTGGTAGAAATTAAACCTAAAGCCTGTTTATAGAGAGGCATTTTTTTAGATTTTTTGCTTGCAGCAAAAATCGTAAATCCATTTTAATATGTCTGGCAATACGAAATACCTGTCACTTATCAGAAAATGGTTCTCCAACAACGCCAAAATAGTGTCCAGCATGGCTAGCGCGAAGGTGTATATGGACTCGAGTCGATCCGATGGTTTGTTTGTAGAGTCACTGACGAATACACGGGCTAGGATCCTAAGACATAGACTCACGATGACGAGATTTCTCTTCATAGGAGGATGTTTCTGTTTGAGTAACGTTTTGCAGAGTTCTGTTAGAAGGTAAAGGACATTAGAAAATGTGCTTAGAAGCTGTGAATCGTGCCGCAGTTAGAAGAAATTGGCTCGCAAAGAGAGAGTGCATATATCGCCCCTAGCCTGGGGGTATGACATAAGGCGTCGTCTTATGTCATTTCCACACATTTTATTTGACGATTTCACAAAGAAGCGAGGACGTTTAGCTATTCCCCAGGACCTTTTACTTGTCACTTTTTTATATAACCGATGATTAGGCTAGGGCTAGGGCTGATTCCTTAGACTGATTAAATGATTGATCAAACCTGATTTTGGGCTTAAATCAAAGTATCACGTACGTATAAGAGATCTATCTAACAGTTTATTAGCTTCGCGTGATGGGTCATCTGGTGACACACATTTGGAGACTTGAAGCAGCCTGGTGCACCAATATAGATGGGTGATCTCATAAGGAGTTTTATTATACTCTTCGATTTGATACATCATCCTAAAAATGAGAAACGGCAGTTAGTCCATTTCTAGCAAAATAAAGAAGAAATTCTTTCTCTCTTCTAACTTATAAGTAATCAAAAAATTGCTTGCTTTAAACTTAAATGAGGCATACCCCTTAGTGATAATACTTGTATATTTCTGTGTCAGACTATGTGGCAAATGTAGAAACACGCAAATTAGCACTTGTAGCACGACTTTACGTAGCTCCTCGTAGAGAAGATTGGACCAGGACACTTTGGATGACTGGGAATTATAGTCCAGGAAACACACTAGTCCTTGAAGCCATTGTCGAGATTCTACCATCTAAAGTAACATAATTTTCTGTAATAAATTTTACTGCTGCTGCATTTTAAAAGAAGGTAAAAATCCAGTGCTTTTTTCATTGCGGCGGGGCTGGAAAAATGTCACGGATAATAATAATACCAAGAAGAACAGTGCGAAGAAGGATGACCATTTTTAATAGTTATGGTAATTTCACTTATGAGTTCGTCATAATAATTCTGTATTGCAATGCCTTCTTTTAAATCTCATGTAATTTTTAATTAATCGTGATAAAAAGGGTAAAACATCTGAGAAGTTGTACTTGTACAATCTGGGAAGTTGAAATAAAACCAGATTGCGAAGCTACGTAAGTTGTCTGCGTTATTTAAAACCCAACAGAATTCACATATTCCAATTAAATATCATAGATCCGTTAAAGGGCTACTTTTTACCCCCATGGTTCATTACATTAAAGTAGTAATATTTTTTTTTGTTATATTACTTGTATTGCTTTGAGATTTCGTTTACATAGCAAATGCTGAGATATTTTGGATGCCTACTGTAGTAATTTGGGTACTTTATACCTGATAAGTCACTTGCAACAATTAAGTATTGCGGAAATACAACTACGGGCGGTTGTGAAGGGCCGCTGTTTAAGTGTATAATGTATACGTATGTACAGGTACTTCTTACTGTTGGTAAGTTTTGAGTAACACAATGTATCGCATATAAATTATAGCAATGAAACGACTTTTAAATTACATTAGTTACTGCACTTAGTTTAAATTTAAGTGCAGTTGCTTACTGGGACTTTTTATGAACTATTTAGAGAGATTATGGAAGCAGGTGCAGTCTTAAAAGCTCGTCTTTAAGTGGTATACTTTATTTTTTGTAGATCTCCTTAATCGTTTGATCCGACAAATATAAAACAGAAAACTCTGGCTTACTGCCAGAATCTTGTTGTTTATTTTTGGCGTTATCTCGCCATTTTTCATAGCCGTTTGTTGAGTTGGAGATTAATCATATTCAGAAACATTCCAAGAGATTTCGATGGTATGCCTTTATTTTTCTATGAGTGGTTTGTTTTGCTACGTATATCTGGCTTTGGGCCCAATGATTTAAATGGGCTAGTAAGCAAGTAGGAGCATGGTTGCTGGGCCAATAGGTGCCAAAGAAGTCTTTTGATGACCCATTACGTGATTTATAGAGGAAACTATATTACTAAAATATTCCGGAGTGTTGCTGTTGTCGCTGGGCGACCGCCCAGGGCGCTGCAAGCTGTTAAACATGAATTTTCACGATAAACCAACAGTACAATGAATTACGTATACATAAAATAAAGGGCGGTCGATTATTGTCGTATGTTTTCGGATTGAAGTTAGGGGGTGCCAAACGAATCTGGCCCAGGGTGCTAGTAAGGCTTGCTCCTACTCTACGGCTAGGTGCTAACAGTACAAGTGTAATTAATATAACTCACATAGTCGTTGTAAGTGAACACTTTAAGGAGGTCCACTGAGAAGTATAACAGCAGTTTCTTGAAGTGAACGTCAGCTTGCACGCCGTAGAACCTGACAGTCTGCGTCCAATCTGAACGAGGCGGGACCTCAGAAAGTACTGACAGCGATATAATATCTGGAAGATGTCTTATTCTAATGGAAATGTGTAATGGTTCTAGCTAATGGTAACTGACCCTAGGTTACTGATCTTCTCGATGCCCTTGGTAAAATCTTGGTGAGGTAAGGAAAAAGTGATATTTCGTAACAAAGTATACGATGGCTCAGAAAATGCTCATAGCTCAAACATATCGGTTCGCGAGCGAAAGGACTCCTTATAATGTGTTTACACATAATAAAGGAGTGTTAAGTTTCTTAAAAATTATAGTTTATGTGGAGGTGTTTGTACCAATATTGTTCCAAAATCATGCTTTTATTACACATTCCCTGCTCACCCCTCGATTTACCGAAAACACCTATCTTTATACGTCTTCCTTTTGCAGAGCTATATTAAAGTTGTATCATTTATATGTAATATGTATAGTTTACCTGGCATGAGTGTGGTGGAGAAAGCGTCGAGGCGGTCGCCATAACAGTCCAGCAGGACATGGGCAATTACCGTCAGAGCCGAGCACTCGTGACGGTGCCGTACGTGACACTCGCATCGATACGCGTATATCAAACATCTGTGATCGAAAAGTATTAGCTTAATTAAGGGCCTGTTTCACCGCTTACTGATTAAGTTTCTTGAAAGGCTATCTACAACTTTTTTGACAGATTCACCATAATATAACATCTTTACATTAAAAAAAGGCATCTCATGTAAAAAAGTATAGATAGACTATCCGACATTTATCAGTAAGCGGCGCACAAGGCGTCAATCAGCCTAAAATTTTCCAGCAGCAGCGAGCCAATGAATTGAGCTTACTGCAAACGCTCTAAAAGCGTTTACACAAAAATAAAAATTAAAGTGGCGACAGGGAATCAGATTCTGCAAAAATTTCAATCTCTATTACTGTTCTTGAGATACAGGTTAGAGATAGACAGACGAACACCGAAGTGTTACTAGTAGGGTTTTTACCCTTTAGATACGGAATCCTAATAATGGTTTACGCGGTTTTTACCCCACCTACAGCTTCAGCTTTAAAACCTAACACGCATATGGAAACAAGTCTCTACATTTTATAAAACATCTATGGTTTCTCGCGCAAACGAGGCACGATAAGGTATCACGTTGCACGTCAATTAGCAGCTGACGGGACGGAGGGAAAGGCGTGACATCTGCGGGACAATAGCCTTTTACCTCCTGCCCCGTATTATTGCCATATTTGTCACGGCAACCACAAGTTTAAGCGCCTTTACTGAATTCCGAGAGTTGCAGCCTTACTACCGACAGAATCATGAATCGAATCTCGACAAAAGTTCGATCTCAACAGCTTTTCACACTTCTGACATCTTAAATTAACTTAATATTAAGACCATCCATACAATATCCATATAAACAACCATTTAAAATATCCATTTAAGAAGTCGAAATGATTTTTTGAAGTTTTTAGAAGCAAATATTTTTATTATTATTTGGTTTATTATTATAATACCTTATATTTCTAGGTCTTTTTGCCAACTAGGTGTGCAGTTCCGTATTGGGGTGTTATAGGAGAGGTATATAAAAAGGTTTCAGCTTGCCTCGAATACTTACCCAGAAACTGATACCAGCTCTGCGTTTTTGTTTCATTGTCGTCTACATAGCAACGCTGGGTCAACCGTCACAAATTTTCCCCGAAGCTATCTTTGAGGCTCGTAGAGTGCTTATTGCATTGTCGCGTGGACGAACGTCAAGATATAATATATTATAAAACAAGCACGTCGTATGGTCATCCCCTAAGCCCGATGCTTAGGGCCTAGTATTGTTGAAATTGAATAATAATAAAAATTAAACATACCTTTGCGCACAAAGATTCGGCGTAGGTATATCTTTCAGATTTTTTGGGTTCTCTTTGAGGTAGGTCTTTAGGGTGCTCAGCAAAACTAGCAACAGCGATATAGTACTGGACATATGGATACTGCTTTGCCCTGTTGAATAAACAAATAATTATTTTATCAAATTGGGGAAAACGAGAAAAAGGGTCACCTAAGGACAGGTTTCTCTAATGCTCTCGTGGAATTAAAAAATCTGTAAAAATACTAACTTTTTGGGAACATGATGTTTTTACAAGACCGAATTGGCCCATCTTACTGTCGATCTTTTTAACTAGTGTAATCCAAAAATAAAGATTGGTTGCTCCGTTTGGCGAAAGAAGGATATACAAATACACTTTCCCATTTATAATATTAGTAGGGATAAGAACCATCCATAGGAAAATAACTCTATTTATCCAGCGACAGGTCTTCAGATTTTAAAAATTCTCACCTCTAGGTACGTCTGTATCATGACGATTAAATATTTTATTCTCGAAAACTGGCAAAGGATCGGGGTACAAAGGATTGAAACGAGTCAAGACGTTGTCCAATATATTCTCCTTTAGCATTTCAATACCTGAAATCAGCAAGGAATTTAAATTTTCTATGAGCTTAGCCCACTTTATAAATTCAAATTAAATATTACAGGATAAAGATTTACCTCGTAACAATTGAAAGTTAGAAGTGGGACAAAAAGTAAAGTCCGCCATATTGAAATTTCACGTTTCGGTGAAAGTTTAACTTAATTAATCGTTAATCCGTAAATCGGTTAATTAACTGAGTCGACCTACCCAGCGACATTTGAGTCTAGATCATGTCTAAGATGTCTCAGACGAGATATTGTATAAATATAGCATTACTAATGGATTTTGTAAAATTTTCGGATAAATATTTTTAAACTTGTGTTTAGTCTAATACTGGTCTATTCAATATTTAAAAAGAAATAGCGGATTAAAAATATTCCAAACTAATTGTCGAACCAGCGCTAAATTATTACTGGATAATGTCAATGGGCACTAGAATATACTCGAATGAAATTCATTGTATTCCAGTTCCCGTGGTAATCAGCGCTGGATTCCATCACTAGATTCAAATAATTAAATTAGTCATAAGTTAAAATAGTATTGTTTATCAACAAACAATTATTTATTAGAGTGGCACATACATAGAGTAGGGTTTGACACAATAACGCTCTAGCTCAATACGATTAAACCCCCAAATCCCCACAAGCGTGTTCATAATCCCAATTAATAACACCACCAGTCACTAATCAATAGCTCTACTCCACTTTTAAAGTCCACGATAATATTTCGAAGATATCGATAGATATTAAAACGTGAGCGGAAAACTTTGTAACCCTTTTTACTAAAGATGCGTAGATGTAAAAGGATAAAATTTCTCCCAGTTATAGTTCGTATGGACGAGGAACGTGAAATGCAAATATTATTTTAAAATGTGCTTTAATATTCCATATTTTTAATGAATAAAACGCTATGCACACTACAACACGCACACTAAAATATTTTGACATAACACGATAATCATACACAAAAATGTACTCTTTTGTTTATGGTTCAAGTCTGATTTTTTTAAATAAAATATAATGTCCTGGTAATGAGACATTTGTGCCAATTTGAACTCTTCTATACAATGGATTTAAAAATTTATGGTCGAATTTCAACCACAAGGCGACCTCTAGTATTATGAATACTTCACAGGCATACATTGAAACCGTTTTGCAACTAGAACAAGCAATTATCCTATTAGTTCATAAAGTGTCTGTGGCAAACGGATAGACAGATAGACGAATATGATAAATCTATCAGAGTTTCGGTTTTTATTACCATTTTGGTTTTGGAACCTTAAAATCCTTTTAGCGCTGTTACTTTGCAGCGCACTCTACAAGCGACACAATACACATCCTCAAACATCTGTTTATTAAAACAATATTTGCACCAAAATTCATTCATCGCACGGGAACCATAAATTACTTTCACGGGACTCAAAATATCTCCATGCCAAATTTCGGAAAAATCGGTTTTAGAGTGTAGAAGTAACAGACAAACAGACACACTTTCGCATTTTTAATAAGAGTATGAATAAAGACATTTATTATGTTTATACTTACAGACATCCCTGGAATCGCACGCCAAAATGAATGCCAAGCGGAGGAACATGGGAAATCTATGAGGAGTCGCCACAGCCAACATTCTGGCCGCAGTTTGATATAGTACAGGAGCCGCCGCCGCTAAAGTAAAGCCCAGTTTCATGGCGTTGGCTCTTGTACTATTCGGCGCTGTCAGCTGCCAGGTGAGAGCATGGGAGACCATGTCGAAAAGATTATCATCCTCTAGTCTAATCAGTAGATAGCCTGAAAATTTGATTATAATTTCTATAGGCATTATAAGTATAGGCATTATAATTTCAGGTAAGTAAAAAGGGTGAAATTATTATTATTTTTAACAAAAAATTTAAACCGACTTTCAAAGGAAAAAAACAAAAATAATTAAAAGAAACTAAAAAGTATTAAATAAAATGTATTCTTTAATAGTGCATGTTTCAGAATTCGGTGAGGCATCAGCCTATTTTCGTACACAGTCTTCATAATTTTAAAGTCGGTACCAGTCAAAAATTGAAATTTAGACAAATCATGACATGTTAGCTGGTACCGACTTTAAAATAATGAAGATTGTTTACAGAAATAGGCTGATGCCTCACCGAATTCGGAAACAGGCACTATTAAAGATTAAATTTTATTTAATACTCTTTAGTTTCTTTTTTATTATTTTTGATTTATTCCTTTGGAAGTCGGTTTTAACCTTTTGTTAAAAATAACAATTTAATGTATCAAAACAGTTACGATTTTGCACGGAAACGACCATTCTCAGAGTTGTAACAGTATTTGTCACGTTACAAGTTGCTTTGCTTTACGGTGTGTTTTACGGCGCGTGGAACGTGTCATAAGTTTTGTTTACGTTCTTACGTGCCCGATGTTATAGGTATGTCTTTGACCTCTTTTCCTATTGGTACACTATATTTGTCATTACTAAACTTAGCTTTCTCTACTTTTTTAACAAAGCAACAATAATTTGTATGTTTGTAAAAATATTTAATTATTGGTTTATATTTTGTAACTGATTTGTGTTTTACGTATTCTACCCTTGTGCAGTACGAAAATCTAATATATAAAATTCTCCTATCACAGTTTTCGTTGCCATACATCTCCGAAACGGCTTGACCGATTTTTATGAAATTTTTTGTGCTTAACCGGTATCTATGAGAAGCGGCCAACATCTATTTTTCGTCCCTCTAAATTATGTATATGGCAAAACAACGTTTACCGGGTCAGCTAGTTAGTTTAATAAAAACGTAGTAACTCTAAAGTAGTGGAAACTATTTTAAATATTCGTCAAAATAAGAGAAGGCAAGAAATCTATGTATACAAATATCGAAATTTTATATTAATTTTTGTGCCAAGCAAATTAACTATAGTAATATTATGAATGGGTGTACAAGATAATAAATATAATTTTAAATTAGTTAAATTTAAAGTTAGCAAAGGTACTTACCCAAATATAACAAGTAATGCCGAACAGTTTCAAAATATTGGACGACATCAGAACTTTCCGTGATCAGAATTGGTTTGCATGCGTTTTCTAGAAGAAGTATTATTTGATTCCTGAATTTGGGGGTATTTGGAAGTTCCTCTATCAAGTAATCCAGGGTAGAACATAGACTTTTTAGAACGTCGACACGCTGGATATAAATAGGAAAGTATTAGTCACATCTTTCTCTATCATCTATTTCATAAAAAAAAGTCGGGTTTTGAGCCTATTAAATACAAACATACAAAAATACCCTTTCTTCTTTATAATATAAGTACAGATAATTAACTCAGTTTCAAAGGATACATAGCCATATTTTGATATCTCCGCTAAATCTTCTATGTGTGCTTGTATCCTGCTAACTTGTGTTCGTCCCGCTGTATCCTGAACTAAGAACTCAAGCTTAGCTACGATTTCCCATCCAACATGCAGACATCCTTCAAGTTTTACGTCTGTAAAGAATACAAATTCAGTAAGGTAATTCTTCTAAATGTGAGATACCTACGCGATAGAAAAACGCGTATCTAAATCGCGGGCAACAGCTAGTTGTTAAATATAATATTTCTTTGAAGTAAGTTTTGGATCATTGTATTTTTCCTTTTTTTTCAAGCTCGGCCACTCAGGTACTCTGACTGAGTATTAAATACCACCTGACGATACCATTAATTAATATCATTATCGTTCCGGTAACAAGACCTAATGTATTCTCACCTTGAAGACGCCATTGAAATAAATCGTTACCCTCTTTGGTATCGTCATCATCGTTTGAGTTGTTTACTTCGACAACAACACTTGCAGAACCCAAATTTACAACACTCTATTACCCGGAATACTATTAGTTGACATGCCAAAGTCAAGACAATTTAACGAAGAGAACTAGCTTGCTAGCCTAGCTTGAAAAACTAGCTGCGTATATCTAAGGTATTAGAGTAGTTTTTAGTCCGTCGTAGTATGAATCTGACTGACTAGACAAAGTTCAGTTTACGTACACATCCTTTTATCTATTAAAAATCCTAGTTGTAGTCAGACAATGTGTGGTAGTCAGTAAGCAATATAATATTAGTCAACATCTTTTCGACCGACCGATTAAATGGTAATTTGTCATTTTATGATGCCCAATGTGTAACTCAATTATTTATTATGGTTTAACAATCGGATCCAAGCATACTTTCAGCACTAATGTCCAAGATAGTTAAAATTGCCAAGTCTCAAGGGAAACTACAAAAATTTGGGACGTGGACTGAGGAAAGTAATTCAGAAGCTGTAGAAGGACTAGCCATAAACTAAAGTGTTATGCTTTCTACTGACAGCGCCTTCTAGGGCTCAACACATCAAAACTATCGATTTCTTTGTCCTACCTAGGACTTTCCAGTTTTTATAGGACAAGAGGTCAGTAGCAAGTAAGGACAATGGTTGGAAATTAGAATACGTAGTAGCTGGTGTAGCCGGCTTGTGAATAAAATACAGAATTTGGAATTGAGAAGAAAGTAATAAATTTTATTAATATGACAAGTACATACATTTTTTTTTTAATTTTCTTTTTTGTAAATAATGTGATAGGTACTTAAAAAGAGGAAAAACTACGGAATTCCGAGAAAAAAGTTATCCTTGGTGGTAAAGGTCCCGAAGGACCTGCTCTATGCATTAAGGCGAGGAAGAATATCTACCAAATCCCAGAAAGTGCCTCAATTTAGAAAAAACTTCAATTTATATGGGGAACGCTATAAATTGATTAGGTTCTATCCGAAAATGCGCTCAAACCGTCACTGTGTAAAACTATATACATAAAAAGCTGATAAACGCTGAATGTTATTAAAAGTTTATCGAGCTGTAAGATAGCCCGGTGGACATATTTCCAATTCCTCTTGACATATTAAACATCCCGGATTTATAAATTATTATAACAGGAATTCAACGAAAACTAGCCAAATTAGTTTAGCTGATTTTAGCGAGACTAAAAATATAAATTTCGTTTTTCTCTGTGTAAAGGGATGAAAAACTCCGGGATGTGGGTAATTTGAGAACATTTATGGGTACTTTGCCTATCCCCGGAGCTCGTGCGGTATGTATGATACAATTTAAGCGACTAGAATTAATAGAATATATATTAGAAGTATTAGAACCAACAATCGCCTACTTAAGGCTTCTACGCGTAAATACATAAACTGCTTTACATAATCTCTTACATCACTATAGTTTGATACCGCCATGCCATAGACTCAACCACGTGATTTCTTTTACTAGCGTTTTCCTCACCTTTCTACAATAGCCTAACCACAAGATCTGTACCCTGCTCTAGGAACGTGGGACAGGGCAAGGGAACAGGTAAGAATACTACCGCCGATAGCGTTGACGGACAACTGACAGATAAGCGCGGCCGGTAATCATGGTAACCCCCCCCCCCCTCCTGCCGCGCCGAGCCTCTACCCACGGCGAGATATAGCGCTTGTGGTCAAGCTATACCAATTTGTGGTCTAGAAGTAGCTGTTACAAAATTTTAATTTGGTTTAGGCTGGCTATACACGCACGTTTTGCGTATAAGGTTTCCGAATTCGTTTTCTGCAATCGGACATCCGAAAGCATTGTATTAGTAGAAAATACATTATGAACTTCATGATTGAAATGTGAATTCTCATCATATTTATTATTAATGACACGTTGAATTTTTCCGCAAGAAAATTGCAATCAAAAACCGTGTAGTAGCTAGAGTCTCTTCAAGAGTCAACGTTATTTCTAGATGTCAGGATAAGTCTGCTGGGTTTTAATAAACGCAACCTTTTAGGTGTTCTACTTTAGCTCATTTTTGTCTTCTATTCCGTTGTTTAGATAAATGTATATTTGACCAAACGTTTATTATTATTTATTTGTATGTTACCTGATTTTACGTCTGGCTCACTCAGCAATTTCTTCGCTTTTGTTGGACAAGAACTTTTGCTCGTCTGTTTAACAAATTTTCCATCTCTTCCTTTGACTAGCAATACTATACTGGAGGAGTTTGTATCTCCTCTTGAGATTTTTATTTCCTCTTTTAGTTCTAGATTCCCTTTCTTCTCCGTGTAAACAGATCGTTTCTTTTCCATTCTTTAATTTTTTATTGAAAATTGTAACGTGTAAATTGCACGTGTGAAGTCGATACAACCATTGTCAAAAGATATTGTCAAAGAGACAATTTAATTGACCTTTTAAAGTGTTTCTGTCCTAGAAATTAAAAATTAGGTTTAGTTTTGAGTGTCATGCTTATTGTGCCTTCTTTCTCATGCTCAAAATATTTTGATCCAAGGTTTTTGAGTATACCATCCGCTGCTGGGTCTGTGCCATGGTTTTATGTGTAGCCATGCGAGGCGAGGGACCTCCGCGAAGCCTCACCTCACTTCACTCCTCGTTCAGCGCTCAACACCAGTCGCAACTAGATCTCGAGGGGGGACGGTCACGCGTTTGAACCAACCGTTACGTATTCATCAGTTTTCTTACGCGAAAACCCACGTGAAAAGTTACTCGTAACATTGTTTGTGTGTGTTTGTGTGACGGACGCATTTTCGTGGTAAGTACGATGTATCCATTATACGTGCGTTCATTGTTTTTCGGCGGTTTTGAAATTATTTCAACCGTTGCGGAGAAATACTTTGTTGATTTTATGTGATGTACTGACAGGTGGTAATAGATGGGTCGTGACGTAAAGCGAAATTATTTCTCTTACCACATGACTGTTTACATAGTTAACGATGTGCAGATTCATGCAGATTTAGTGTTTATTAGCTCAGAGATAAGAATGTTTTTAGAGTGCCAAGGTGATGCTTATTTTTGTCGTTGCATTGAAAATCACATGAGCAAAGAGTGGACTAAATAAACTAAACCACAGATGACTTTGGGAATTATTGAGAAAATCGTTGAAATCTAACAATAAATGCTGGGGCCTTATCAATATCATACCTACAAGTGTAGGTATTATGTTTACTGACTGTAAGACTAGCTAAAATATCAGACTGAATGTAAATATAAAAATGACCTTGTATTGTTGTACGCGCACGACAGCAGGTACTTAACCACTAATAGTTATAATTACTTTATAATTATACGTTCTGAGAATAATAAATCAGAACACGTTAAAGAAAAATGTCCCAAGAGGCAACCACTGTCCTGATTTATACATACGTTCAGCTGAGTAAGGATAAGTTTGAGGAATACCATAGTTTCTGTTACCAGCATGCTTAGTATGGTCACTATAGACAGGGTTTCTACAGCAGAATAGACAAAGTGACCGATTGACAAAGAAATTCGGTCAGTTTATCCCAAAAATCTGCCAGCGTCTCCATTTATTATTTCTGCGATGGTACTCCTTCTGCTTTCGCTCGGATGATAAGAGGAGAAGGGAATTAGTTTGTTGTTTACAGACAGTTGGGAATCCTGAATATTCGTCCAACTAAGATAAAAGTAACGTGTTGATATTGAGGTCCCACTTATAGGAGATTGACAGACAGACAGCGTTGTAAAGACTTAATATTTAATATCATGATCCCAACATAAAATTTTAAATTTTGGGTAAAATAAAGGTTGGGTAAAATATGGTAGAATAAGAAGCATAAAAATGTTTCGTTTAAAGCAATGCCGTAAATGCTTTTTACAAATTTAGCGTAGACTCTACAGAGTGTATTATCAAAACAAACCTACACTTAGCTTGGAGTCTAGACAACTGTTTCAAGTTAACGATATTATTATTGTAAAACACAGCCAGTCGACCTACTTTCAAACCTCGGTTTATCCTTCCGTGTTTGTACCTTTGGGCTTATAGGGCAGAAGTTTAGTCCCTAGTTAGATTTTAAATGGGTCTAGCCCAAGTTACATTTTAGTGGATTTACATTGGTATTCCAGATTTGTTTTTCGCTCTATGCTTTTTGATATAAGTTAATTGCTTCCTCCATTTTACTTCATGTTGAGGACGATATATTGTTGTATTAAGGAGCTTACTCATTTAGAATTGGTTTAGTTGAGCAGAAACTACATTTTTCATATTTTGTTAACGTTTTATTTATTTTTAGAATAGAATAGAAAAGAATGAATAGAATGAAAAAAAACCAACCTATCTGAAATCTACTTGAATCTCAACCAATTTTATTCCAGCATCAATTTCCAAGAAAGAGAATGTTAAGGTAAGGATGAATCAATTAATATTATACAACCGATATTGATTCAATAAAGCATATTTTTTATTAAAATGATTGTGTAATTCCACCCACTTTCTTCTAGAGATAAAGTTGCAAAAGTTATGTGCTGCATAACACGTTTCTGATATAAAATAACTAAACAAGTTAAGCATTGAGGTGAATTCTTACGTATCCAAATTTATGTGTTAACTCTATAACTAAAATCAGCATATTTTATCTGCGGCTATCTTTTTTGTATTTTTTTTATTTTTTTTTTTAATTTCTTTAATTTTAAAAAAGTCCGCCAGATTTCTTATTGATACAATCATCAAATCACCACTTGTGACTATCGTACCAAATTCGGATTATAATATACCTAAACAAATACAAAGGAATTTTGAAAATCGTCAAAAACCTACGGTGTCATCGTTGGACATACAAAAACACATACAAACAAAAATATCTAATACGACCTCCTCCGTTATAGAGGTCGATTAAAAACGAATAATGTTTACTCATCTCAGATACGAAATGGTTTTTTTCGGATCTAAACACCTACTTGACGTCGAGATCATTAGAAAAAAGTACAATATTATTGTTATAAAACAAACGATAGATAAAATAAGAACTTTCGAAAGACAAAATCATATAACGTATTTATGAAGAGAAAACTAAAATAATGATGTTGTGAATTTTATAGTTTATACTCATTACAATTTATAATAGCTCTTTGTTCCGTAACAAACGTAATAACAAATAATATAAGAAACAAAAACAATTCAAACAAGTATTTATTATTAAAACAGTTATGGTGGATCATTGAATACTAGATGATGCCCACAAATCCATAATACTAAAAATTCGTTTGTCGCGCGGAAATTGTACGTTTTTTCGGGTTTAAAAGTATCGTATGTCCTATGAATTCCGGAGTTCAAAGTACCGTATGTCCTTTGAATTTCGGGGTTCAAAGTATCCCTATAGTTATAGAATTTCAGCAAAATCGCGTCAGCGGTTAGAGCGTGCTACTTCCACATTTAAAGACAAGTGGAAGAAGAGGATAAGTAACATTTTAAAATCTAATGGATTTTTGGTTAAATTGACGATTTAGAAGAGGAATAATAATTTTAAATAAAATTATGTGGATTTAATGCGTAGCTAGATAGACAAGCTAGACAATAAAATCGCAAAATTACAAGATTTTTTAAAATTATAGGAAAAAATGAGTTTACTTAAAGGTCGTACAATGTTAGTTATTCGCTTCTTCCACTTATGTCTTCATTTATTATATTATATAGTATGAATGGAATTTATATTTTTCTTTTCATAAATGGAGGCTGGAGGACCGGAATAATAATTACAAATTAAAAGTTTATATTTTCAGTGACGTTGTTCATTTATACCGCGTTTACAAACGCAGTATTCATTAAACTGATATCAGCTCCAGCAGAGCTCAGAACGCAAGAACTGGCTTGGCTGCTTTGACAAATCACATATCATCATCATGAACACGAATGCCAATAATTATTCCAATAATAATAGTATTACCATAGACCAACTATTCCTCTATGGTATTACGATATAATTCTTATATTTTTATATAAAATTGCATGTTTGCTCATCTGTTTCTAGTTTTTGATAGCTGCCGGATTACGAACTTATTTTACGGTCTACTTTAGTCATTTTATTAAGAATAACATTTATTAAGAATAACAACGGAACGATTTAGTTGGTATTTTTTGTTTTAATCTCAAGTTCCTTTTCCGTTTCTGAATTAAACAATTATAATTGCTCTTTAAATATTCTACAAACCTGTTTTAAATAATGTCTTCCTATTGGAATACTAATGGATTTCATCGTTTACTGATAAGTGTCAGGTCTATCCATAACGTTTTTGACAGATCTTGTATGGAGAATCTGTCGAAAAAGTTGTGGATATCTTTATCAATAACCTAAATTCTATTAAAGATACACATTACTATAGCAAACCATAGAGTCAACCGACCGATACGGGGGACGGTCGCCCGTGGTTACCGATAACAAGATGGAATTTTTCCTCATGATTGACGAACTCTCGGATTAACGAATTAATTGATCCCTGAGAAACCCTTCTCATATTACTATATTCTCGTTTTACTCCAGCACCCAGTTCTGGACCACACATTACGATTGGAATATTGTAAACCCACGTTGACATTGCTTTTTAATTAGTATTATTATTATTACTTATCTTTTCCCAATTTATTATTATTATATGTACTGTTTTTTTCATCTCAAGTACATTTTTCGCTGGCTGATACATGAAAGTATCTCCGAGATAGTGTAGAGATAGTCTTGATTGACGTGTCACTAGATTACCTGTGATAACAACCAGATCTGTCACTGATAGCAATAGTTCAGTCAGTCAGTTATGTGCAAATATGTGAGTGTACACCATGGCCAATTTATTAAAAAGGTATTTAAAGTGTTTTTAACGACTTCCAAAAACCAAGGATGTTCTTCGCTTGTCTGTATGTATGTTTAACGATTATTCAGATGTTTCTAGGCCGACTTCGAAATTTGTTTTTTCTTTGTATTGGGTATGGCTCGAATTTGGTACCAGGTTCATAAAAGTGGCGACATGATGATGGGATCCATTAGTTACTAAGGGAACTCCTCCAATATAGCAACCTATTATAGAGATCGTGGTTTTATGAGAAGTGTCTTGAGAAAATGTTGCCAAAAATCAAGGAACTCCTCATTCCTTATTTGTGTACAATTATTTATACTTGTAATTAAGAACTAGGTTTGAGCTCTTAGCAGTGCCATTGCCAAGGCGATTAAGAAAAAAACGCAATTTGTGACAGAGTGCTGCAGTTTGCATATTATCTTTTCCAGGTTCTAATTTGCCCCACCGATTGTATGAAAGTTAGGTACTTTTCTACCGTTGTAGTGTGCCGTTAAAATGATTTTCCTCATTGACAATCTCTACCGGATGAATGACTAGGCGTAAGCAAACTGTACACGTAATACCAATTACACCATAAGACGCAGGCTACACGTTCAATCTGGCATCAGTTCAGTCCAGTTTGGCCAGAAAAGACGGGAGATTATCGTCTAACCCAGTGATTGACGGAATGATCATTCGTATTACTTTTCAGCTATCATGTTGGCGTCAATCTCAATGGTAGATTGAGCGTGTAACCTCCGTCTAACGCTTTCTTCGCTAATTATAGCTAAGAAAGCCTTCATGCTGTTGCTTTTTCAATTGTTCTGTTATGAAGGTACAATTTTGATAAATATAATTTTCTTTAAAGTTTCATAGCTCTATGATTTGTGCCTCGTAATTTAGACTTAAAGCAGATTTAGTTTCGCCATAAACGCCAACAGTATATGTTTTAAACCTTTTTCAACTTTCCTCTTTCGTTGCGTATTGCGTTCTGTAAATTTAAGGATCAACGTTCATCATTTAAACTATAACAGTTATTTCTACAATTTTTCATTTAATTACTAACATGAAATCCATTAAAATGAGAAGCCACTTTTTATCCGCCTACAAATTCAAAAGGGGTTTTTTGCCGAATATATTTTAAACACTTATGGTAGTCGCGTGGTGATGAAGTCCCTAAGAAAAAACAAAATTTTCTATAAGTTTAAGTCGTAGAAGCGGAGTCAATACTATAAGGGCCTGTTTCACCGCTTACTATCAAAGTTTCTGTCAGGCTATCCACAACTTTTTTGACAGCTCCTCTATACAAAATCTGTCAAATAAATTTGTTTCTTTCAAATAAATAGACTATATGTAAGCTGTGAAATAGGCCCTAAAATTATTTTAAACAAATGCAGTTTCGCGTTGGTAATAGCGAAGTTAAGTCACGTATTTTTGGTCTCGCCGTGTGAGAAACGTCACGCAGAGTTTATTTTGGGTACACTTCTGAGCAGGGAATCCCGCCACGCCGACATAACATTACAATAATACGTCCGCTTGTCCACTGCCAGCCGTCACCGCCAACGAGATTATTTCATACTATTCAATGCCACTTTATGACCTACGCTATATTTTTCATTTTTTATTGAAATTGGTCTAGCACCAATGTCGTCGCCTTCTGTAGTGGAGTAGAGGAAAATGAAACCTGTTGTCTATGTCATACAGTTCCCGGTTGACAGCGGTGGTGGACAAACGGCGTTAAGGCTTATACACGAACCAGCGGGATAAGATTAAACTCTTATTATATATCCGTTAAAAAGTTAGGCACATTACCCAAAAAAATATCTGTTATAGAATGCTCTTCTACTGCTCTTTTCCTAGTTAATAAAAAAAAATACACTGGACATCGATTTTCTGTAAAAAACTGGAATAACTACGAAACTCGGTTAACATAAACATTTTTTTTATAAGCAATACATACTCGTACATATTCCCTAAGGAAGAATTTTTATTTATTGTTTTTATTAATTGTATATTTATTATTTTCTGTTAGCGGGGGGAAGTTTTCGAAACTTTGAATGTATGTTCATGGCCGTTGGCACATGTATTCCCCTTGAGTACAATTCCGATTAACGCGACAGCAGGTGCGACCAACAATAACTGAATTAAACGCTACTTTAGGATATAAGCCATAGGTTTCATTTTCCTATACGCGACATGGGCAGCAAGACTAATGTCTTTAGATAAAGAAATTACGTATGTCATAAAGTGGAATAAAATTTAATTTTTTTATGTGTCGCGGCTGCTGGCAGTGGGGATCGGAATGTTAACTGTAGCACAATAATAAAGCTGCAAGTGAACTAGTGTCGCTAATACATCTGTCACGATATTGTCACGTGTATGTTCACGAGACTTGCATTAACATGGTTTTATGTATTTTATGGTTTTGTGTATTGTAGCTGTAAGTCTTCACTAGCGTTAGCCTACGACTTTGCTTGCGTAGTATTCGAAAATCGCGCGTAAAATACGAATATACTTGTACATATGCCTTTGTGATTTGATGTTTTCCAAGACCAAAAGTGGCATGTTACTCTCCATTCTTTCAACTATATTCCATTTTTAGTTGGGTTAATTTTTCATGTCATTTGCTTCGTTAGGGCGTGAACGAAGGACAAACAAATAAACATACTTTCCCATTGTATATGAAATAGTTTAAGGGGAATACAGGCGCCAACGGCGTCGACCATACAATCGGAGTTTCAAAAATCTCCCTCCGCTAACGGAAAATAATTAATATACAATTAATAGAAACAAGAAACAATAATTCATCCTAAGGGATCATAGTGTTACTTATATTGTATACACAAAAAATCGTTCATCTTAACAGGTTAGTTTTGTAGTCATACAGTTTCTTACAAGAAACTGATGTCCACGGTACATTTTTTTCTGATTAACTAAAAGCTTAAGGAAAAAGTCCTCGCTAGTAATGAAAGAATGAAGATAATTTTATAACATTTTTTTTGACTAATGTGGTTAACGTTTTGACTTACTTATAAGGGGTTAAACTTACCCCCCTAGCCCGTGTACGAGTGTAAGCCTTAATGTACGAATACGGATTTGGTGGTTGTTTTCGTGGACTTCTTGAGTTAAAATTATGATGGGTACCTTAACAATAATAATATCAATATGGATCATCAACGTAGCATTAAATATTATCAACTGGGATGTCACGCGGCTAAGTTTACGGGTAATAACTAGTAAATATGAGCTGGCTATATAAAGAATAGGTAGGTTTTTGTCATTGTGACTCGCGTGGGACTAGTTTTACCATAGCAGTGCCTTGGACGAACTACAAAGGCCATCTAATTGTATTTTAATCATCTTCATATTGTGGATTATGGTTACGTTATACAATACAATAAATATTCCTTAACTAGTTGGTGCCCGCAACTTCGTTGTGCAAAAATTTGTATATCACGCAGGAGCGGTAAATTTTCCCGGGATAGAAAGTATCCTATATTTTGCCCAGACCTAATAGCTATTAAACGAAAAAGATTTGTTTAAATGCGTCCAGTAGTTCTTGAGATTAGCGCGTACAAACAGACAAACAGACAACTTTGTTTTTATGTGTTTTACTACTTTCTTAGCAACATAACATTGATTATTTTGTAAAAATATTAAATATGCAGACACTTCAATTTTACTGTTTTATTATATATATGTCTGCATATTTATATATGCAGACATATATAATAAAACAGTATTTATATATATGTAAATTGTTCAAATAAAGCCTTATGAATTCTTAGTTCTAAGGAACTTAAGTGCAAAGGGAGGAAGTTAACTAGAAATTATTAAAACATCGAGCATATAACCAATTGATTATATATTATGTCTATAAATCACAAAAAGTTGTTGGTTTTCGTGTCTATAAACTTTATAACTTTATAACGATATGACTTGCTAGGATTCTCCTAAAGTCTAAATATCAGGTAAATTGCATACCTGTATACAGAACTCTTCGTACGTAAGTCCAACTCACACTTAGCCAAATTCCTCGATATTATTAAAGCTCCTGTCACTCCGTGATATAGTAGCAATCTAACGATAAAAGAATTTTTGAAATCGCATCAGTAAATTTTTGAGTTCATGCGTAACAAACCTACATAAATATAAATATTTCCCATGTAGTACAACCGTACCCAAAGGGTAAAAACGGAACCTTATTACTAAGACTTCGATGTCTGTCCGTCTGTCTGTCTATTCGACCGTCCGTCTGTATCTCAAGAACGGTAATAGCTAGAGAAAATTCACACAATATGAATTTCTATTGCTGTTATAACAACAAATACTAAAAACAAAATAAATTCAGTAAATAGGAAGAGCGCTCATACTACAAACCAGATTTTTTCTTTTTTTTTGCTCAATATTAATTATATCAACAGGTACTTTAAAATTTCACACAATACTTAGTTCTTTTTATACTTTATCAATCAGTAATAAAATTTAAACAAAATTAATATTAAGGTAGGCTCTCATACAAAAAATTCAATTTTTACCCATGTTTGCTTTATTATGGTACTAGGTATATATTCTATCATTCCCATACACTAATAGTTGTTTTTGACATACTTATACTATAGCAGACTATAGTATGTTTAATTATTTTAACGGCCATCTTTGTATAAAAACTTACGTCGAACATGTTTGTAATTATAACAAGAAACAATAAAGTAAAATATGACTTAACTGTTAAGTAAAAGAGTTGCTAATCGTTTGTAGGTGTACAAACATCTGTTTGGGGTGAATGAAATTTGTTCAAGTGCCCTTCTGTTTCAACACAAAAATGGAAGTATCTTAGCGAAGTTTGAATTTAAGTACAACAGTGGTACCTAATAATAGATGTATAGATGGGTTTTTGTAGTAATTTTAAAATGGTTCTGTATATAAAGCCTAGTGAAATTAATATACAAGCAAATGCTAAACCTACTTATGAAAATAATACTACATACTATTAGTCAGGAAATTACATCTTTCGGAAGTCCGTTAGTAAGAATGAGTTTATTACTTGAAAGTATTTAGTCTAGAATATGTTTATAGATCGATCCACTGAACGCTCGAGGCATTAACGTTCTACAATTTATAAACAGAATCTAGTGCAAATTGACTCATAAATAATAACAGTGGCGGATTAAGACATATCACATCCACTATCTAGGTTTATCAAAGCCTTTTAAGAGAGCCAGTTAAGACGAAATACTAGGGCAGTTTTTTCATACAAACGTTATCTCCTGTTTCCTCTTGGGATAAAGCCGGTAGAGTTGATACTAGAATAATACTTTTTTAATAAATACTAATGACCACTATAAGCATGTCCCCATGTTTTCTTTTTTCATAAATAATTTAATAAAATAGATACGAACGTTCAAAAACCTGAACAAATGTCCAGATTTTTGGCTGCGTTCAATTATCCAGAAAACAAATTTGGCTAAATTATATAAAAAAATGGAAAACAAAGGGACACAGCTTAAGCCTTTTTTTCATTTTTAATTAAAAAATACTTTAATCGGTAGTTTTGGCAACAAAGGGAACAACGCATCGTGGATTTCCTGTTCGCTTAAAGGGTTTTTTTTTTTAATCCAAGATGTAGTGTCTTTATCGCGTTCTGCTGCCTTTCCGGTTTGTGTTTAGAGACAGCAATAGATATTACAAATACCTATTTCTCATTTCTCTAGCGCTGGTGTCGGCTTAACGACCATATAAATGCCTAGATTAAACGAAGAGGTCTAAAAACCACGTCATTGGAAATTATCATTAAGTTCCTTTGGATATTGAATAATTTATAGATGTAAAAATGGTATGAGAATGGCCTTACAACATCATTGGTGAGTATGTGGGTAGGAATTATGTAACGTGGGATAAATTTAAGGACATAATATAATGGTATATATATTATAATGTGTTCTAACCAAAGGATAGGATTTTTAAAAGCTTAAACACGAGTGAAAATAATGCTAACCAGCTGTGGCTAGGGTTACCAGATCCAGGCTGATAATTTCCTGGACACTTCTGGAGCTACGCGTTCTGGTCCCAGAAATGTCTAGGCGATTCTGTTGAATGAGAGTTTGTCTCTGGTCCGAGAAAATTTTCGAAAAAAAAACCCGAGCAACAAAGCAAAATTACTGGATATATAATCTCGGGACAATATCTAAAATCCCCGCCATGTGGCAACCATAGCGATGGCACAGGATTAAGCGATGGAAGACCTGGGGGGAGCTATCTTCCCAGCAGTGGGACAATATACTAATGATAGGTATAAAAAAGTTTAATTCTGGTTTTAGGCAAATATTAATTTAAGACTATTATACTCAGGTATATTCAGATTTTAGAAAAATGAGCCAAGACAATATCGTTATAAAGTTTAAAGCACTAGCTGACTTAGAATATACTACTTATATTCCGATTAAATGCTCCCGTCCGAAAAATCATTTTCACGCGGGCGAAGCGGTAAAAAATACTAGTATTATTTATTTAAAGTGCATTTATAATGTAGCTACCTACTATTTTGGCTATCAACAACTCCCAAATGTAAAATTACATCCGAACCGGTATAATTTATTTTTACCTTGCAAATTGGAAAGGTATGGACGCTATCGGCCTTACCCGCTGAATGTGGTTTAAGGAATATATTATCAATTTACTTTTGAATCGTCATACCGTTGACTCACTTTTCCGCGTACATACTGAATCATAGTAAATATAACACGGATGAAGCATCAATTTGAAACAGTACCTTATCGACAAAATTCAATTCAGGATTTCTGTTATTTTCTCTATAAAAAAGCCTACATTTTCATTTAGTAGCCCTGGAATTGTAGCCCTGATAATGTATTGTACCTTATTAGGGGTAGGATAAGATATTGTAATGAAGGGGTCATTACAATTAATTTGGAATAACAAAAAAAATATTTTTGAGAATATTTCCTGTATTATGACTGCATTTAAGTCATCGTTTATTTTAGTTTAGATCAACTAAAGTTATTGTCTATCGCTTGTCGCGTATAGGTGTTGTATAGACGACATTAATCACTTGATAGCTCCATTGACCTTGGAGACGTAGCGGAAAACAATTAGTCTTGGTTGGGGCACTGCCGTGCCCCCGGGCTATTTGTGGCAAAAATTGACTTGGACTTCTTTACATATCGTTGCGTGCGACATATTTCGACAAAATTCGTTTATCGCTTGAGAACTGTACATTTTTCTCGGTTTCGTCATGAAGAGGGCCTACACGAAAAAAAAAATCTTCTTTATATTAAGTACTAGCGGGCGTCAGCCCGCGACTACGCCCGCGTGAAACTTAAAATAAGCTATCCCGTTTAACTATATTTTTTGATTACTGCTCGTATTGGTCGTAGCGTAATGTTATAAGCCTTCCTCGAGGAATAAACTAAACAAAACAAAAAGTTTTTTCAATTCCGGCGAGTAGTTCCTTTTAAAGACTTATATATTAAGTATAGATTAATTCTCTCCGTAAATATTGTACCATCATTGCCAGGGGCGTATTCAGTCTCTCGCCCACTTACCCGGCATGGGCACTTACATTAAATTACGAGGAAATGACACCCGATCGAGCCCCCCGGCTGTCGTAACTTACATTATGTTTTCACTTCACTTTCTATAACTTAGTAACCGTGACTTCGTCTGCGAATCGAAATTTACTCTCTTTACACATCGTGTTGATAACGAAAGCTCTGAAGACTGAGACTTTTTTATACACATAATTAAATGCTGAATTTTGAGACAATAACTCATACATGATTGCAATTTTCTGGTATTTATCATTTACCAGGTGTACCAAAACTTCACATAGGTAAAATTTTGTTCTTGAATAGTAGCTAAATTACCCAGAAATTCCAGTACGATTTGAATCGAAAAGTAATAATTGAATTTTAGATCATCTATTCTAAGCTCGAGGTAATTGAGCATTGAAGCGACGGAAGATAATATTGAGGAGTTCAATAATGAAAACTCCACAACATCTATCCGATCTGCCCCGCTAGACACGTAAAGTCACGTGACTAGATGAACGAAAAGTCACGTGATCTAGTCGAGTTCGAATATGTCAATCCCATACAAAACAAGCGAAGGGATTATCGTAAACGTTAATCACTTGCCACTTGTCTAGGGGGGGGCGAACGAGCTGGCGGCGGCGCTGGCGAAGAAAACTAATTTTAAAATTCTATATAATATGGCTCTCTTGGAACCTCGCACTTACCCGCGCCGAATCGTTTGCTGTCAAATTTCAGAGCGAAAATGACTTCTATTCGTTCGATTCTGATTTCTGATACATCGCATCTTTAATCATAAAAAGAAATAAGTCTAAATCACACGTTGTGGGAAATTGTCACTAAACTCATGTAGATTCATCGTGATCCTAACAAATATGAAACAATGAAGACGAGATCTACAAGGCCTGTGGTAGATGTAGTCCATTGTATTTGTATTGTCAGTCACAGGAAATCAGACAGTCCGTGTTTAATGAACGCGAAACTGAAGACATAATGATGTATACGATTATTTTACACGTATTATAATTACGATATACACATAGAGTTTGTTTAAATATTATTTTAGTTATTATCCAGGATTGGGATTTGTTACATATAAAGACTATTTAATAAGTAAAAAAATTTCTTGGAAATAAAAATTTGATTTTCGTTCGCGCACAGTCCAAAAGTCACACTCTCTAATAGATAGTGTACCTAGATGTAAGATGTAAGATGTGGATAGTTTTTCCGACTTTAACCGAGATATGGTAATACAGCCCTTTAAATTCCCTTTTTGTTAAGCGATCATTGAGATGTGCGCTGTCTCTACCTTGAAATACTAGCTGTAAATTATAGTCCATCCTTTGCGAAACGAGGCCACAGACAACATCTCATATAAATCATCGGCTAAGGTTTCCATCCATACCAAAACCGCGTTAGGCCTGTAAATGTGATGTAATCGTTGCGTACTTAAAATAAATTAAATTAAAATAAAATAGTGAAACAATAACTAAAACAGTCAAATTAATTAGAAGTAATGTGACCCAACATAGACAACACACCGATCACGGAAATTCACTTCACTCGCCAAATTGTATACGATAATAAGTAATTTGTGAATTCTCTCAATATTGGCGGCATGGTCATCATCCTCAAGTTTTAAGCGAATGCACATTAACATATTGTTTAATTTGTCATGTAATGACTCCTTCATAATCAATGATTATATTACAGACGATGACACGCGAGCACTATTATACGAATATACGATGCACGATAGAGGGCATCGTTCGTCGTTCATCGTCTTTGATCGCATTTGCTTAACTCGCTGACAATTAGAGCGTCCGTAGCGTAGCGTACCTTTAGTTCGCACTTGAGAGGATGCAGGTTCGAACCCCGGTGGAGGCGTGACCAATGAGACATTTTCCGATCCCAACCGAAGTGATACCACGGCCTCACAAAAGACTGGCCTGAAACGGCGTTGTGCTGTGTTTCGTTGAGTGAGTGAGTTTACCGGTGGCCCAACTTCCCTAATCCTTTAACCCTATACCCATTCCTCATTCCCTCATGAGGGCCGGCAACTCTTTGAATGTTGCGAAAGTCCATTGGCGACGGCAGTTGCTTTCTATCAGGTAACCAGACTGCTCGCTTGCCCCTAAATATCATAAAAAAAACACTACGAACGATTATGTAGATGCTTGCGCGAAGCCGATTATGTGGAGCCTGAATTATATTTATCAGGTTTCCCTCTATATTTTTGCTTTGCTTTAACTTCAAGCTCAGAGTCAATACTTCCCCCCTCCCCCTCATTAAAGACCACCTTGGACCTAGCGACAAACTTGCTTTGACCGTGAGAGCAGCTCTTTCTTCAAGGTGATCCGGTGACAAACTGCTTTTATATCCTCATTTTGGGAGTTCCTCATTTGAATCAACACACAATTAGAAGGTGATTCACCAGTCCGTTTAGTTTGCATCCGATAATTTCAACTAAAAACAGCACCTAAAATACCTTGAACTCAGAAGCCGGAAGAAGAGCACTATTGTCTAAATTATTACATTTTGTGTGAAATTTCGTGCCAACTTACGGTTAATGCAATGTAGTTACGTAATAATTATTTCAATAGTTTGTAGTATTCCAAATTCAAACTTTTGTGTAAACAGGCTTTAAGATTTTTCAAATCTCAGAATAAAATTCTGCTGGGATCGTAGTGTCCGTATATTTCTCTACAATAAAAAATGATGCTTTCTTATTTAATATAACATTTTATCGGAACCGCTACATAATAGTGAAATTGGCAGTAAAATCACATTGAATTTTAAACTACGAAAGATGATCAATATTATGTAAGCGTATTATATTTAAATCACTGGCTGCTAACAAAATATATACGGACAAAACTACCTTTTCAGTGTCCCGTCATAATGTACCTTTAGTAACCTCTTATTACCAAAGGTAATCCGTGGTTGTGGGTGGTGACCCAGTTGTCGTGATGGGGATCTGTCACTCCACTTTCCACCGTTACTAAATGTACCGATAAATTGTTACTTTCAATATCACATTGTATTTTACGAGGGACCCGACCCTCAGTAGAAAGTTATCTCCATCAATCTATATCCATATCTTTGTGGATATCTTCAAAAGATAACAGGATTACTCGTTTACTTACCCGACAAATATGGTTTGGCCACGCTAAGTTCCTTTCTATATATTTTTTAAAGTACCTAAGTTTTTAAATTTTTTGTTCACATTCATAAACAGTGAACTATATAAACAGTAAAATAAAATTTTCTATTTGTTGTCATTTAGCTTGAGGTATGAACAACACTTCAAGCAAAATAAACACAAATACTGTAAGCCCTACACTTGTTTTTGTTCGATTTTGTACCTTTATAAAAGTTCACAATTTGCTCCTACACATGTAACAAAAGAAGGTACTCTTTCAGCGCTGAATCTTCTAATAAT
>JAOTAV010075000.1:0-13076 GCA_026546445.1 Cyclargus thomasi | reverse complement strand
GAACGTCAAACTTCACGTATTTAGTGTCACGTGACTGCTGACTGACTGGAACTTGGCTGGGAATAAGAGGTCATAATTACCCCCTGATACCATACAAAATCCTATTGGAAATTTTTGACAGTATGCAAGCTTACAAAACACAAACAGAAACCAAACAGTCCTGGCGAGTCTTCCGAAATTTTCTGATCAGAGATTCGGAAAGTGCACAGAGTAAGATCGTTTGTTCACCGCCGTCATCAACCTATTCTACAAAAAATTGTTTACGCGAAATCCTTCAGATCTTGGCTAACTCCCCAGGTTTCATTTAGCACTACACCACTACAGAGCAGCGGCAACATGGACGATAGACCAATGTCGGAATTTGGTAGAATAATGAACCCTATATAGCCTTAATCATAAAATGGCATTTTACCCAGTAACATAGCGTGGGGGGTAGGGTTTTACTTATATTAATTTTTCTATTATGACTACATTAATACCTACTCTATTAACAGCTCTGAGGACTACATCTAGTTTCTGCCTCTGTCCCTCCTCTGACTGTGTCACTTCCGGCACGTCCAGCTTTGTCTCTGTAAGTTTCTCCAGTAACTTCTGAAGTACTTGTCCATCGTACAAATCTTCGCTTATGTCTTGTACAATAATCCTCTGCGTCGCCAGCTCGTCGTTTATCCAGTCAATGAGAACTTGAATTAGCTCTTTGACGCGAGGGTCCTCCAGAGATCTCGGTTCAATGATAGCCCTCTCTTCATTGTCATCTACATGAAAATACATATTTATTGCTAAAGCCAAAAATTTTAATCCAAAGCCTTCAGATAAGTTTTATTAAGATAGACATTAAAAAATTAAATAGAACTGTTTTTCACATCATCTCCCCCATCTGTCTGCCTCTTAGCATAGACCTCCCCTAACCTTTTCAGCTCATTCCTGTCTTACAAATCCTATTACAATACAATGTATTAAGCTAAGACAATAATTATTATTAATATATTTTGCTGTTAATCACTTCATTTAAAATTTTAAGATGGTGTTGTAAGGAAGACGAATTTGTTTATCATTATATTTAATATAACTCTAACATAAAAAACCAATTTACCGACATTTTTACATTTTGTAACAATCAATGCTGGCAACTTCTGAACAAGGAGGTATATGCCAAAACAAGAAGAAAAAAATAGATTCATATGATTTATCAGTTTTGGTCCCAATGCTCCTTAACTATATTATTACTTACTTAAACTATATTCCTCAGGAGGTATTTCCGGTGCGGTGGGGCTTCCAGGGGAGTCAATAGCATATTTACCCTCTGCTTGAACTTCTTGAACTACAATAAATTGATACAGTTATAAATTAAAAAAGTATGGTAGTAAAATATCTAGATTAACAAAAATAATAAATATTTTTAAACATAGGCTTAAGTCATATTTACATAGCATGTCCCAAGGATTTTTTAGTAAGTACATAATATATCTGTCTGTATAGTAAAGCACCTTGTCCTAAGTTTTAGTTATAATATAACTATTAACTGCTACTCTTTAGTTTTTTAGTTTGTACACCTAGGCATTTTGTTTTCTTTTTCTCCTATTGTAAATCTCATCCGCAAAAGGTTGACTGGTAGAAATTGCTTAGTAGCAATAAGTTCGCCTTTTGTACATCGCAACCTAATAGTAATAATTGTCAACGTGAAATTATATGCCATATCCAGAATTCTTTGAATCAATGACATCGTTCTGTAAACGTAAGTTTTATCAAAGTACCCTCACTGTTTAATGTTGTATATTTACAAATTGAAAGCTGTATTGTTGAGTTATTAATTATTGTGAAGTGTTTGTGTTGTGGCTTGTGAGTTGTTAGTAGTTTAATATTATTGTAATTAAGCCCGTACATGCATTACGCTTAGTGAAATTGTTAAATATTGTTTGTTTTTCTCATGTGAAGTTTTGTAAATGTCTCTTATATATGTACACATATATAATTTTTGGGGTACAATAAAGTGTTTTATTATTATAATTATTTACATTACATTAAAGTATTAAGTTTTAATTTGTTTATTTATGTTTGAGTGCATGACCTCTTATCAGTGGTTTGTCAAATTGAGGGACTGTGACACATGTGGAATCGGAAGCCAATTGTTTGAACAGACGGGGGGGTATTTTAACTTCTTTTTAGAGTTTTGTTTTTTCTAATTGTAATAATGATGTCAATTCACTTAATAAATTCATAAATAAGATTGAATATTCTTTACTTTATTTAAACATATTCCCGGGTAAATAATATAATAAAACAAGATATAGCACTGTCAAAATACAGTACAAAAAATTAAAATTCGATCTGGTTATATTATTTAACATGTTAATATTTATGGTCTTACATACTATTATGTTTACAGTTTAATCATTAGTAATTATTAACAAAATTCACTTCACATACCACCATATAGAAAATAATCAACTAAAGGTCTTTTTTCTACAGAGATTTTCTCTTTTTTTTTATTTACTATAGCTGGGTAAATAGTAAAAAGCATTAAGCTGCTACATTATTTATGATTATTAAAGATTAAAAACTGATTAATAATTATAAACACCTCAACAGATGAGAGGATATACAATAAGAAAATTACAATGATTATTTATTAAAATCAAAAAGCAAAGATAAGCTAAACTTAGCTTGACCTTAATAGCTTTTAACAGTTCTTAGATGCTGAATTACTAACATCAATCATTTAAATGTTCTTTATAGATAATTCAAGTGGTATATAAATACCTCACTTAAAATAAAACCTACGCGATTTCTAGGTACTACTCTTTATACTAACATTAAAATGTTTACTGAGGAAGACATTTTTGAAGTTGTATTTTTTGTTTCGATAATTCAAAGAACAAATGTAAAATGGTAATTTTTTGAGTCTGGTTTCATAGTCGTAGCATTTGCGAAACATATGAGTTCATGGCCTAATTATGTCAGCCCACATAAAAAACATTCCAAACCTCTCACCTTCCTTTATACGTTTCTTTCTGCCTATGGTTCCAATTTTATCCCAAAACGACTCTTCTTTATCCTCTTTCTTTGGTAAAACAGGGGTACGTGGGGATTTGGGGCGTGGTGAAGACATAATTTACCTTAACTGAGGAAAAACAGGACAATCGTTATGACTCACATATTACCTTATTACTATTGTAACTTCAAATTACAAGACAGCAATACAGTTTATAGTGATGTAAAATTATGAGTATTGTTCTAACCTGTGTTATATGGTACATATAGACTACCAAACATACAATTTATAAATAAAAAACCACAAAAGTTTATTTTAGGATTTCTCAACAAGCTGTTGACAAGAAAACTGAAAATGACATCTCTTGAGGATGTCAAATTAAAAAAGTAAAAACGTGTGTCTATGGCCGGCCCCAATACTCTGTAGGGCTAGCCGCCAAGTCAAATAAAAATCAGGTAATTTCTCACAAACTAACATTATATATTTTTTATATTTAAAATACCAATAATGAGTGAGTATTTTAATTTATTTAGATGGGACTTTATAATTTTCAACACGCTGGTACAATGGTAGTAGCAAGTACCGAAGTTGAAACATGTTGGTTGTCTGTAGATGAAATAATCTGTAGTATAATCTTCTAAAATAAAAAAATAAATTTAGTTATGGTTTGCTAATGCCAAGAGAGGACCTTTTGTAGCTTTTTGGTAGCTTTTATTAAAATTTGCCACAATTTTGTTTACTATAATTTTTAAAACCTAGGTAAATATGTACTTATTTTCATTTTATTATAATATTATCCGTAACTCGCAATTAAAATGTTTCTTCAACTTGATGCCACAAACTATGACAACAACACTAATAACTCTAGCAAACTAACATCTATGCCTGTTTCGATGTTTAATCATACCTAAAAATAGAAACGCATTGTATTGCATCACATGAGAGCGTTAACGTGCGTGAATAACGTCAGTAAAACTCTGCATTTGTTACAGAAAAATGGAGAAGGGTGGCCAGCCACCACCTTATATGTGGAGTAATGTACAAAGTATGCAGCCCCCTCCTGCCGCTCCGCCTAGCTACTCCCAAGCAGTTGGGGGAGTGGGCCCTTCCAGCCCCTACACCCCACAATATCCACCTAGTAAGTATAAAATGATACAATCATGAGATTGAGAATAATAATACTGACCTTCAAAGTATTTTTGAGTATGACTAACACAATATGCCCTTGTAACAGTTCTTTTAGAGTGGGAAGCTGTTTTATATTCAAAATGTGTTTCCTCAGGGTATATGTTATCTAAATTGTTAAAGATGTCTTCAGAATAGTTAAAACTGTATTATAAACTTTAAAATTACTTCTATGTCACAATAAAACTTGTGTATTCTAATTATTATTTTTTATCTAAAAATATGACAAAAATATAAAGAACAATAATTTTTTGATGCTGTTTTATTATAATGGTCATTATTATTGTATATTTAAAAAGTGCATTTCACATTGTGCACTCCTGTTTTTTGGAAGTCGGTAGGTATTTAGTTTTAAACATATTGTTGCTTTTATTACATTTAAATTACTAAAAGTAAATAAAATTATTTTAAAAAATTTGTAGCCTCAGGTCCTGCAATTGTCACAACAGTAGTGCCAGTTGGAAAACAACCTACACATATGATTTGCCCGAGCTGTCAAGCTGAGATAAACACAGTCACAAAGAAGAAACCAGGCCTCATTGCCTACATATCAAGTGCCATGATTGCCGTGTTTTGGTATGTATTTATTGAATCATGACAGAAACTGCATATTATAAGTCAATTGTAGCACAAACTTTAATGGAAAAAAAAATGTGTACATTTTTTAACCATAAACATTTGTATTTTTTTATTCAATTATTTTCTAAATATTAACCTACTTTGCCCATATACTTCATCCTAACAAATTATAACTATTTATTCATTATTACTAACTAAACTAATTATTTATTATTACTAACTAAACACCCAGCTCCAAGGAAACTATGGAGCCAGGTGCAAAGTTGATTTTTCCATGTTGTATAATTTCACAAAAATATGGACTTTGTTTTTTATTTTCCAGTTGTATCTGCGGGTGCTGTCTAATCCCTTGCTGCATTGATAGCTGTATGGATGTTCACCACAAGTGTCCTAACTGTGGAACATATCTTGGACGCTATAGACGATAAGCTATACAGTATACAATAATATCTATATACTCAAGTGTGTTCAAGGAGTAATGTAAATTAACATATGCACATGGATTTGCATAGATATAAAAATTTTACACGGCTCTGGGAACACCCCTACAGAAGATCTGAATTTGCAATCTCTCTTAAGAGTAGAGTACTGGCTAAGTAGACTGATACTAGTTCATCACAGAATTATCACAATCATGGGATTTATTCGTAATTTCTTAAGTCCAAGAAGTTTACAAAAGGACCTATTTTAAAGAATATATTTAAGAAGGCTGTCTGTATTAAAAATACCGATATTTTCCTGCAATCTCTCACATTAATAAAATCGTCCGGAGGCCGGATTACACTTAAACATTTTGCAGTGCTACATCTACAGGACAGGAAATGCTGACTCAAAGTAGAAATACACTTAATTAATAAATAATTTCATTTTAAGACCTACAATTAGAGTTGCAGTGCTGTCCGATTTTTTAATTTGGGCAAAGAAAGTTACATTTGTAATTGATTTCACCTCATATCAAATGTCAGTAATAATACTCTGAACAGAACAACATAATATATTATCCAGTTAAAAATAAAAACATAAGCATGGAGGTAATACTAAGGGGGGTGTAGTATATAACAATGATGTGTGAAACTTTGTAAGGTGAGTTGGTAATCCCTGACCACTATTATAATACTACATGTATTTACGTATTAATGTAAATTTACTTGCTTAGGTCAAAGTTGATGTCACTAAATAAAACGGATATTAAATAATTTATAATAAAATACAAAACTTCGTCGAATCCTTGCTGAAATCTCAAAAAAAATGATAATGCAAATTTTTTTACATGACAATGCTGCTGATAAACGCTTACGGCACACTAGGCGATACTAGCTTAGGCCCCTTTCACATTGATGACATTTTGACCTAGTTGATAATCACATTACACAGCTTAGGCTGGCTCCTCTTAGTATTTTCTCCTCATTACTACCTGTTACTACCAATATTTAATTTAAGTTGTAACAAAAAATATTTATGTATTTTATAGCTAAGTAATATAAATAAGTGTCAGCAGCATTTTTATATTCATATTTTTATAATATTTACTTTTACAAGTTTTATGTAATTTACAATTTTTGTAGTGTAAAAATGTAGCAATAATCCTTTTAAATAAGACTCCGTGTTATGAAAATGATGCCCTTTTAAAAATCAATAATTTGTTCCAGTATAATTTTATACCTACATGTTGCCTGATAATATGTTACTTGTTTGAATGTGTAATATTTTAAAATAACCTGTATAATTTTCTGTAAATCTCTAGAAAAATGTGGACTTGTAGCTTTTTATAAATAACTCATAAATGTTATAACAATAATTTGTTGTATGTTTGGCTATAATTTATCGCCTAATTAAACGTATTTATATTTTTTGGTTGAAAGTAGTGTCTCTATAGAATCTTTACAAGCAACTACTTAAATAACATTTCAACTAGATATAAATGTAGTTTTAAGGACTTACGTAGTTTTTACATAACAGATATTGTGATTAATGTTTAGAGATCTTTATCCCTACTTGCCATTATTCAGGCGAGTTTGCACCACTTATTGATATTAAATGTTGTATTTTATTTATACTTACTACGAACTAAATCTACAATATAAATTCAATAACAACTTATTTGCTTTTTATTTAACCTTTATTTTTTTAGAGGTATCGGAGAAAATATAAGCTCAAATCTTGGTGCCCGCCCATAATATGAAGTCTATATTATACCGTTGATGATCTCAAAAGATATATATTTTGGTTGTAACTTGTAAGCTGTTGAATCATGTTATAATTGCGTCCGCCATCCAAGCAATAATAGTATTGAATCTAAATCACAAGTTAAACCATAAAATATTTTACATAATTTAAGCTACATTTAGTGAAAATATAAATATATATTTTGTACTTTTAAGTTTTAAAAAACGTAGTCTGTAGCAACTAGCAGGTACGATATGTTTAAAAAAATATTAGTCCTCCTCTATGATCTATGGCGCTCTATGGTTGTCCGGCTGACCTTTGAAGTTTGTCTTGAAGTTGAATTGGGATTATAAAATTGTTGTGTTTTCCTCGTTTTTTAATTGTTTAATGAATTAAGTTTAACATTTATTAGAAATGTCTTGGTTGTTTGGATATAGTCGGCCTACTCAGCCGCCTGCTGATGAGCCACCGATGGATGGTGGTAATGCCGCTTCTGCCCCTGTAAATCTGACAAAAGCAGAGAAAAAGGCAATGGAAGCCTACAGATTTGACTCCAGTGCACTTGAGAGGGCTGCTGCTGCAGCCAAGGAACTCGAGCGATCCAGTGAGTAGTCACCATTATCGATATAACATCACGTTTTCAAGTATTGCATAATGCTATCCTAACCTCAAATCTTATCATGATCGCATTTGGTACAAGCAGAGCTGTGCCTCCAAAATTATTTTATACACTATACCATTACAAGCAATAATATTCTTGTAATTAAATGTTTGATGTCAATTGCCGTAACATTTTTATTTAGCTTACAGTTGTTAGTTGGGTTAGATACAATTAATGCTTTTATATACTCTTAGTATGGTTATTGTTTTCTTCCCTTGAAAAACCTCCCACTTCTCCCGTTTTTTGGTCACAAAATTCCAATCAGGCTCAGCATTATCTTTTATATTATCTTTCCATCTCTGTTTTTTTGTCCCATTGTTCTCTTTCCAATTAGTCCCTCCACCTGGCGTGTAGTATCCTTCAATTACTTTTGACTCAGTTTAGTTTAATTTTATTTCTTATATTGTACATTCCATTACACACTGGTTAATGCTTATTAGTAATATTCAATCTTATGCTCTGCTATTTTCCATTCTTAATGCTATGCAAAGGTTATAAAATTAGTTTTAATTTAACTCTACAGTTGGTATTTCTAGAGTACATGAATGTTCAACCTTTTATTGATATTTTTACTTATATTTTCTAAACACGGAATAAAAACAAATTGTTTAATTATAAACTTTAGAAAAATTTAACTTAATTGCTATCTTAAGACCAATATTGTTAAATGAATAAATTATTATACATATTTAGACCATGTCTTGAATTCTGCACAACACTGGTTACAAACCAGTGTCTACTAAGATATTTGTTTGTCCTATTGCTTAATCAAAGGTGCAACTGCTTAAATCATTAACTTCAAAACTTCTTTATTTGTGTGTAAAACATTTTTGTTGATATTGAATCATGTATATAGTAGCTAACAACACTCAAGTTGAAAATTTGCGACTTTTATATTTTATTGCCATTAGATAGAGCTGCTCATTGTAATTTACACCATTGGTCACATTAAATAAATTTCAGACAATCATAAGCTGTAATTAGAAAAACACTGCAAAGTTTTTTTTGTTTCCTGTAAAGTAAAAATGACTAAGCGGTGTTGTAAGCTAAGTAACTGTAGTGTAGTCGTAGCTGTAGTGTAAAGACATATATATATTATTTTAATATCAAACATGCCTAATTTTAAAGCACTCACAGTATCATATTGGTTGCTTTTTCAATTTGCGATTTTTGATATTAAAAGTACATAATGTGACCAATCTTTCAGTTATTAAAAAAATAAGTTTTTGTTGTGGACCTAACAATAAGCACTATATTTTTCTATAATTTGTATATATGTCCTTAATTAATTAGTTATGTTAAAGAAATAAATGTCCTTGGCAATTGAACATTTAGCATACCTATAAAATTCACTCTGCATGTATTATACTTGAATTCATATTTAAGTATCAATCAAAATCTTAAACATTGTAATTCTTTAACTCATATAAAGCTTAAAACCTTAAAGGACATGCAAAGGAGGCACTGGAGCTCAGTAAGCTGCAAGAAGGTACTCGTCAGCAGGAGCAGATGGCCAAGATCAAAGAGTATGAAGCTGCTATTGAGCAATCCAAGGTGGAGCAAAAGAGAATTGATCATGAGGAGAGACGGAAAACACTACAGGTAAATTAATAAATTTTTAGGTCTATATTTATTAACCAATTTAAATATAAATAATGTTATGTACATTTCTATTTTGTTAATAATGGTGGCATAGGCATGGGCATGTATAATTTTTCAATGCTTAACCATGGAAAAATTAACCAACTATATACATTTTCATAATCATCTCAATGAATTATACCGTTTTCATGCTCTATTGGCATAACACAAATTTAAATCAAATGATCTTTACATATTATATAATGTGCATTTGTACAAGTTTTGGCAATAGGTATAGACATCAGCCAGTGACAACATAAAATGGACTGCTTGTGTGTATGTAAATACTCCATCTTAGCAGGTCGTTTATATGTTTATTTATACAAATGCAGGAAGAAACTAAACAGCATCAAATGAGAGCGCAGTACCAAGATCAGTTGGCGAAGAAGAGGTACGAAGAACAGCTTGTACAACAACAGAGATCACAAGATGAGATTTTGAAGAAGTAAGCTATTAACACTAATTATCATTATACTAGTTATAGCATTTTAGCACACAGTTTTAGCATGTCCCTCATGCTCCCTGAGATCATATGGAAGAGTTTTCGTGGTTGGATACTGCTGTTGATCCTGGAAAAACAAGATCTCTTATTCTTCCTTCCTTCTTATATGATTGAAGAGAGGAATCTTATGTATAAAGTTTGTGTTACATTATATTAAATACCTTTCACTGTCATAAATGGCTTTACCAATTACAAAATTTTTTGTCCATATTTATTAGTTCTGAGAATAGGCTAAAATCTATTTTCCATACCATTAAGTGGTAAGAGATGTTCACCCTTAACATTAACGGCCAATGAAGGGGACTGCTAGTACAAAGTAGATATATTACTTTTGTTTGACTGGCAGGTGAAGTAAAAAAAAACTCGTTCTAAATATATTTTTTAAATCCACAGGCAAGAGGAGAGTGTAGCTAAGCAGGAAGCGCTCAGGCGGGCCACGATAGAGCATGAAATGGAACTCCGTGAGAAGAACAAACTTAAAGCCATCGAGGCCGAAGCCAGAGCCCGAGCAAAGGCGGACCGAGAGAACAGGGACATCACATTAGAACAAATAAGACTCAAGGCTGCAGAAAACAGGACCACTATTTTAGAGAGTATACAGTAAGTATAGCTTTCGATAAAACTATTAAAGGCCTTATTTAGGCCTTAATCAATTTCAATGTCCAATTTAAATTGATGCAAGCAGCTATCAGGGAAGTTCCTTCGTAGTCAACGGATGGACTAACAACACCAGATCGTTAATGTCAAACCCTGCCTATACCTGTCATATTCAGACCAAATGACATAGGCCTCCTTAACTGGCTAGGAATGAACTTCCCTTAGTACATCTTCAACTTCTCCACAGCCGATAAATCACGACTAATATTGAAATATAGCTTGACGACAACCGCGCCCTAGGGACATAGGACGGGTAAAATAGAGTTATGAGTCCACACGAGATTAATATAATTGCTGGACATATCTTACAATATCATTTCAAATTTTTATGTTACAACTGTTTAAAGCCAAGAAATATTTTAACTGTCTATTTTAACTTTTTAAATTTATTTATAATAATCTACTACTTAAAAACTTGCTGACTTAAAATTTCCCCCGCCTTACCGCCTCACACGGTCAAGCTTTAACATGTTTCGACCAAATGACTTTGGTTCGTCAATGGCTACGAATCGAGTTCCCTCTTATATCTTACACGTACACGTACGGCACGTATTGAGTAGACAAATAGTTAACTAAATTTTAACTTAATTTTAAGACATTTAATTTCATGTAAACAAAAAATTTTGTAGCAAGTGGCAAGTTAAATGACTTAAAATTAACTTAAAACTCAGGTAACTACTTATCTAATACGTGTTAACCATACATTAAACACTTGTCCAACAGGACAGCGGGTAATGTAATCGGCACGGGTCTAAACGCGCTAGTGACGGACTGGGACAAGACTTTAGCGGCGGTGGGAGGACTGTCGCTCCTAGCTCTCGGCGTGTACTCCGCCAAGGGAGCCACGTCCGTCACTGCGCGGTTCATTGAGGCCAGAATAGGTAAGTAATAAAGTCATAGTGATTGACTATTGATTGGCGCAGTGGTTGTGCGCGTAGCCCGCGTGGATCGCGGGTTCGAATAACACCGAAGGAACTAAAAACATTTTTAGTTCCTGGCTCATGGATGTGTATTAAATATGTGTATAGTATAATAAAAATGAAAATACATAACTGTATAATATAAAAGTATTAAATATATTTCCATTCTCTAGTAGCTGTAACACAAGTCACGGGTCCAGATTGACGCGGTTTGAAGTGTCCATACCATAGATATTATTATTATACGTCTGTCATTTCGCTGAGATCAAAGTTCTTAACATATACCCATCACCAGCTGTGTCGCGCGGTGTTAATTAATACATATAAGCTACTTGCCTATGTGTCAATCCAGAATACCAGCTAGCTCCATCCCAAATTTCATTGTACTCGGTCCAGCCGTTCAAGCGTGAAAGGGCAACAAACATACGTTCATAGAGTATGAATTATTATTGTTGCGATTAGCGGGCGCCGAAAAGGAAGATCTTCCAACCGAGCGAGATCATCTCTCAAAGAGTTCGGTAGTGCGATGCAGGATTGTGTAGCCAATTGTGTGGTGCCTCCACCTTGTCTTACAATTCAACCGCAGGGTGAGGTTAGAATGTATTGAAATACTTTGTCAATCTACGACTTTGTGGTTTGACTAACCAAACCAAAGATTTGATTGCTATACCAAAGATAAATTAAAACGGACCCCGCAGTTTTAGAAACTTTACAAATCCACATTTATCTGTGTAGAATACTTTATATCCCAGAATAATATATAATCTGAGAGCTGATAGCAAATTTTAAGTCGATATTTGAGGCAAGCTGAAACCTTGACATATAACTTTCCTATTACACCCCGATACGACACTGCAGACCTGGCTGATCCTAAAGTATTAAATATTTCCTAAAGTAAAAAAGAAATGTTTTTATTCCAAAAATATGTTTGATGCAATATATATTTTTATATGTTGTAGTTAAATACTTAAAGAATGATAAGCCAGATGATTTAGTGCTTGCTAACTTGAAGTGAAATTTTTATATAATATTTTTCCTCACTAAACAGTTGCATTCTGAGATATATTTCTTTTTTTTTAGTTTTTTTTAGCCCTGTTTCTCACCAGTCAGATCAACAGTTCCGTATTGGGATGGAATAGGAGAGATACATTACAAGGTTTCAGCTTCAAATACCTACTCAAAAATTGATACCAACTCTTGGTTTAATAAGGCTCCCGCACGATTAACTTATCCCCACGTTACCAAGGTATGGGTGTCACCTATTATATATTTTTCAGGTAAACCGACTCTCGTCAACGAGACCTCAAGATTTTCGCTGCTGGAAGCAGTCAAGCATCCCATACTGACAGTGTCAAAGGCAGTAGCGGCTTTCAGGAAACCCTCAGATGCCTTAGCCGGGGTGGTCCTAGCACCGACGTTAGAGAGACGTTTGAGAGATATTGCCATAGCGACAAAGAACACCAGAGTCAATAGGGGATTCTACAGGAATCTACTTATGTACGGTCCTCCCGGTACGGGCAAAACTTTGTTTTCGAAGGTGAGTTTTTTATAACTGGTATACGAGCTGGGGGTTTTGGCGGGGATTTCGGAGAGTGACGTTGTGAGTTTTGTATTTTTTGTTAAATTTGTGTTATTGCGGTTTTTAATGTGCGATAATGGTAGAATATCGAATATTAAACATTCGTTGTTATGCACGAGTGTGGACAAGTGATACAAATTCAAGAAACGTGCTATTTTGTGTTCCCCTCCAAAACTCCATCCGAAGTTTTAGTA